>JAILYB010000211.1:600000-862388 GCA_021437785.1 Rhodomyrtus psidioides | reverse complement strand
CAACCTCGCAGACCCGCGAAAGTCAACAAAGGCAAAAACAGCTCAAATCCTTGCCAAATTCGTGCGAAATGAAGCTCACCGCGGAACCAAAAGGGATTGAGCGAAATGCCCATCTTCCCCGACTTCGTTTTGGCCCAATTGCACGTGACTACACGTGCCTTACCGAGTCAGTTGAAGATCCACCGTTCGGCGCCAAAAATCGAACAAGCTATATAAGCTAACAGGCCTTCGCGAAGGACAGGAGGACGGTATTCAGTTAGAAAAAGCGAAACCGAATCGAAAGAGAGAAAAAAAAAACGCGAGGAAGAGCTCATCCTCCGACCCCGGTCGTCGAGAACTTGAACTCGACTGCAAGGCACTGGTTGGGCCGTCTCCGGCCAAACCGAAGTCAAAGAGAGTCGTCACAAGCTCGCCTGAGGCTTCAGGAAGCGATCGTCGCCGGCCGCGCCTCGTGAAATCGCGAAAAAAGGTGAGACGCAGCTTCAAGCTCTCTACTGTGCATCAATGGCGACTTGCCTGTTTCACGATCATTCTTGCGATTTGTGTGTGCGTTTCGTTCCTTGAACATCACTGACCATGTTCACATCTTCATTTTGCATCGATTTCGCTCACATACCTCGAATTGAGTCTCCCAATTTAGCCTTTATAGCCGATTCCTGCCCAGCCAAATCTGGGCCGAGCGAGCTCAATCGGAGCTCGAGGTAAGTCCTCTGCACCTCCTGCCGTGTCGATTTACGAATCAATTGATCTGATTTCGCGTAAGTCTGTGTGATCGAACCTCCATGGCCGTACTCGACACCTTGCTCGATGCTTGCGATTTTGCGAACGATACGCTGTGATTCTTGGATATGTTAGATTAGGGACGATCGCGAGTTGATTGCCGTCGATTCTGCACGATTTCATCGAAAATCCACCGTTGGATCATCGCCGGAGATCCACAGCCGTTCGCTCAGTTGTAGTCAGGAGGTTGAAGACGATGCTGACCTGGCATAGTCAACTGGTCAAATATCCAAGTGTCGTCCTGCAATTAGTCCATGCCTTAGCCCAGTCAGCATGGCCGTTAGGGTCTGTTATTTGAATAAACAAATCGGACGGATGAAATAAATCGAGTTTAAATTCTAGCGACCGTCCAATTAGTAATTAGGTTTATCCAAAAATCTTTAAAATCAGAAAATCAAAACGAGCTGAAACGGTGCCGTTTAGGTTAGTAGCAGTGCGGCGTCGTTTTAGGTTAGAAAGGGTGAACGGTCCAGATCGAGTCTTGCGTTTTAATCGTGGCCGTAGGATTAAGTAGTCAGATCAGACGGTTCTGGTCAGGTCTCCACTCAATCTGAACCGTAGAATTCAGTCAGTCCATCCAACAACCGTGGATTAGCCGCTTGGCTCTATAGGAATCGTCGGATCTAGCACCGATAATCAGAAAAATAAAAAAGGCGATACGGCGTCGTTTCGAGGATTCAGTCGCACGGATCCGGGTCTGGGCCGGGTTCCGACCCGAGTGGGTCGGGTCGACCCGGTCCGTATCATATTTTTTAAATAAAAAAATCAGAAAATGATTTTAAAAATAAAAAAAAATCGAAAAATTTCAGAAAATCCAAAAAAATGCTAGAAAATGCCAGAAAATTCCAAAAAAAATGTAGAAAAATCGTGGAAAAATCCTAGACACTCTAGAAATCCCAAAAATCGAGGATTGACCACAGACAACTGGTCAACCCTATTTTTGGGGTTTCTTATCCGATCTTCCGAGACTTGACGAAATTACCCTTTAAGGGTAAGTCGCCTTTGCTGTGTATGCAAGATAAAAACCGATAATGCCAAGGTAAGAATTAGGGTCGGGTAGGCGACCAATTCTTAGGCTTGGGTTTTCGAGTCCCGTCTCTTTTCTCAAAATGACAATTTTGCCCTTCAATGGGAAAATTGTCTTTCTTGTCTCAATTGAGTTCTGAAAATTGCTTAAAGTTAGGGTTTGGGTCAGGTGGACGACCAACCCTAATATTTGAGATTTTCAGTTCTCATCTTTATCCAAAATGACGATTTTACCCCTCCAAAGGTAAAATCACTTGAAAATTCCAGAAAAATCCTGGAAATTCCCGAAAAATAGGAAATGGATTGGATTGATGGCCAATCCTATTTCCCATATCTTCTGACTTCCCAATTTATCTAAAATGACAAATTTACCCTTTTAAGGATAAATTTTCCCGAATTATTCAAAATCACGATTCTGCCCCTCATGGGCAAATCATGTCTAAATCACTCCTAAGCCTTGATTGATATTTCTCTAGGCTAATAGGGCCTCATTAGGATATCATGCTGATTTCATGTGTTTTATCCGCATGTACTGGATCCTTGATTTGCGCATTTATTTCTATTGATTGTGAGTGATAGGGTAGTATTTCCCATCTGCATGAACTCCTAGATTTAGGATCTGTACCCCATTCGTCTGTATGAAACCCTAGGATCAGATAAACCATTCAGCTTAGGTACCGAAAGGGCGTCAACTTCGACAGTTGGCGTAACTAAGTCCCCGAACCCACTTCTCTGGTTTCCGCAGAATCGAATAGACCACTCCCAACTATTCGATAGGGTTTCCGATCGTACCCTCCACGAAACGATTGGTGGCGACTCTTTGGCATATACACTCATCACATGTCACTAGACCACACTGAAGGTCGACCACGTATAACCAGCAGTTGCGATTTGGCTCATGGACCTTGGGAGAGGCCCGCGTCCGATCAAGCCAACGATCAGGCGACCCATTAGCCCGCTCCCGCCTCGCGCGCGGGAGGGTCGCGACAGTATAGAAAATTATTTTTGGTTCAAAATTTGTTCCTTCGGCTTGACCAAGGCTTTCAAAGTTAATTTTGAAATTTTTTGACTTTTTATGAATTTTTACGAATTTCTAAATATATGGAAAAGACTAGATCAAAATTCAAGTTTCAACAGAGTTTTATTATTGCTTTCATATGTGCATTTCATTTCAAAATAGTGTTAGAGACAGTAGCTGCAGCAGCTCCAACGGATTTCTAACGGCTAATTAGGTTTCGCAAACCCTTTAACGGGAAGATTGAAAATGTTTATATATTTGAATACCTTCTAGGCCAAATATTAGAGAGTTAGAGAGAGTGAATACAATGTAAAATATACACTTACTGTCAATTGGGTTTTCTCTCGCTATTTCTGGGTTATCCCAAGTGATGTTTTTTGGTAATCTTTTTGTGTTGTAATCTTGTGAGAGATCAAGTTTACAATAGTGAGAGCAGTATGTGAGTCTTGATAGTAGGATCGATTGGAAAGGCGGTATTTACTATTTGTAACTTGTCTTGAAGATTATTAGTGAATTTCAGCTCGTGTTGTGACTGTTAGTCTTGAGAGTGGACATGGGCTTGAAGATCATACCCACCCTCTTCAGCCGTGCACCTTCTCCCCCTCACTTTTCCTCTTCATTTTTCTTCTTCCTCTCTCTTTGGTGTCTCGGCCGAGCAGTTTTCTCGTGGACAAAGAAAAACTACTTCAATTATTTTGGTAAAACCACCGCCATCTGAAAGCTTATTGTCTTGCCGTTCTAACAATGTATTATTATAAGCTTAATTTGGCCTAGCCGTTTGTCCTATAGGTCTGTTTGAGTGGACAAAGGTCAGAATCTGGCTCGATTTTGGAGAGAATCCGTTTTTGGGGGCTTCCGGGCTTCAAATGGCTCCAAATTTTCGGTGAGTTACTCTAAACTCATAGTATAAGAGTTTAGCAAGTTGTTATTGACGACATGTGGAAGTTGAGATGGGTTTTAATGAATGAAACCCCTTGATCTTTTATGGATAGATTCTGCCCGTTAGAGGACCGTGGGGGAAACCGGGTTGTTCGAAGGCTTTGTGTTATTGTTTTGCTCCAAAACTTTTGGTCAGCTTCCTAAACTTGTATATTGAGATTATGGCAAGTTGGTTTTATGAGTAATTGGAGTTTAGAAGTGATTAAGGATTGTTTGAAGTAAAAAAACGCTAGATGCCGACCAATCTGCCCATAACGCGCATCGATTTTGAATTGAGTCGTTCTAAGTCGTCCGGTATCCAAATTGAGTTCTATTTTCGCCCATATGTCCGTAAGATCTTGAAGTTTAAGGCCTTGGAATTTGTTTCCTCAAAAATTTAGTAGAAAAATTATAATGGTCGTGGAGACTAGGAAAGGGCATATATGGGTGGAATGAAATTACGATGACTTGCCTTGATAGAACGACAATGGGTACGCTTAGAAGCGTTGAGTTAATGTTGTGAGGACTTAAGATTAAGGTGTTATGTGTGAAATTGAGATATATGTGCAAAGGAATTGAGAATTGAATGAGTTTTGATGTGGAATTGGTGGAATTCTCTAGGACCGCGCGTGATCCTTGTTCGAGAGCTTGCTGAGGTAGGTAGCTCATTTGGATGGATTATGCTATCTTGATTAAAGAGGTAAGCTGTTCCTAAACCTTTTTTAGGAGGTTAGGTTACTAAATGATGGAGTTTTGAGTCGAATTGAAGGGTTTTATGAATTGATTTTGTGAGAGACACAAGGAAACCTAAATCTGCCTATTTTGATGAATTGAGCATGCGTGGTTTCATGGCATGGAAATCTTGAAAACGAGATCAAACTGAGGAGTATTAATCTGATTGTGGCATGTGGTTGGGCCATTTGGCGTGCTTTGTGGAAATTCTCATTGATTTGAGGGCATTAGAGGGATTGGTTTACCAATCGAGTCTTGAAATGTCTTGTGAATGATCAAATGTGAGATTTGCTTGAATTGAGCCGAGTGATGCTCGTGCTTTACTGAACATGTTCGAACTTGAAATGTGTTTTGTCTAGTGACGGACGTCTGAAAAGAATACCTTGCATAGGCAATAAATGCTTGAGTTTGTTAAGTGTGTTTCTGATTGAAAATTGAGGCATGAATGCGTTTTCTAATGAAAATTGAAACTTTTATAACTGAATTTTTATGAGTAAATGGCGTATGGGATCGCCGAGGAAATCTTAAGTGCACATGCGTGTGGGATCGCCGAGAATTATAATTTGGCTAACGTATTAGGAGGGAGCTACTCCCATTTGATCTGACGAGGTCGTGCAGCTAGAGAGTCCCATACTGACACGATTTATCTCGATTGAAAATGGGCGTCGAGAGTCATATGGTGACCCAATAATCTCTAGGTCCAGACGCGAGAGTCTCATATGGACCGACGGGTCATATGGAGCCCAGGTTGGATGGATATAGAAAGATCTATTTTTCAGAAAAATCAAGAATGATTTTGAGAAATTGAATATGCCTCATGATTTGAAATTGGCCCAGAAAGGGGCGTGAGAGTAAAGAACATGTTTTCTAGAAACTTCGAGGAATGATACTTTTGAGAAAAAAGTGAAAGTTGCCTCGTGTTTTGAGATGGCGTCGAGTACTTGCTTCTGATTGAAAACCTGCCACTGTACGAAGCTTAGAGTTATCATGATTTTTCTTGACTGAGTCAAGCTGTTTTGAGAGTTTTCAAATGTCAAGTTTTGTCAAGTACCCAGTTTTACTGTGCCAATACTTTTATACCCCAAAATATCCCGTATTTCAGAAGTGTCAAGAGGTACTAGCAGCCTAGTTTAGGGTTGGGTTTAGCTTACTGAGATTTTATATCTCACCCCATCGTGGATAATATTTTTCAGGTCCCAGATGATGAAAACCCGAGCTTGCCATGGATTGGCGTTTGAGGAAGTCATTGGAGGAAATGAAGATTTATCTGATTGAGACCTTAGGAACTGTGTATGTGTTTGGAGTTAGATTTGTAACTGACTTTGACATTTATGAGAAGTGTACTTCTTTTTTCCCTAAGTCATATTTAGAAGTTATTTATATGGAGTTCTCTTCGCTTTCGCATGCATGTTCTATACGAACCTTTAAGTGGTGGCCGTTGATTCTTGGGAGATGTTCAAAGGTAACGGTGCTCGCGTGCTCGCCGGGTTCGGGGCGTGACATCCCTATTTAAGTGGTATCAAAGCAAGGTCAGCTCGATCCAATGTGATTGATGTTTGGAGTGATAAGGAGTGATGACTTGGGGACAATTAGATTGTGAGACCTTTAGGATTAAGTAATTGATCACTGAATCTTGAGGATTATAGGCTTGAACTTGTATGGTATTCTAATGGTCCTAGCGTCGACTTTGATCGATGATCTTGGGTGGTGATATTATTGAGATTCATAAAAAAGTAAGCAGAAATTGGGGAGTTTTATGTGTGGATTTTGAGGTAATAATTATGCTTGAGGTGAATCGAGGATTACTTATGGGTAAAGGATTGATTGGATTTTATGATCGTGATTGTGGCTTTGAGGTATATGATTGATCCTAGGCAATTGATCTATGAGACGGTCATTGATGGAATTAGAAATCTTCGATGGATAAGAATCGATTTGAGAACAAATGTGATGTAGCAAGTATTGAGGACGATCATTCAGTGCATGTGTTTATGGCATTAAAATGAAAGTTGAGGAAGGTGAATGCATGAGCTTATCATTATTAGACTTGATAAACCGTCGCTTGGTATGGAACGAGCTGATGGGATACCTACAAACTGTAATGAAGAATGTTATGGGACGCGTCGAATGGGACTCTCTTCGTAGATGTCTGTCTTGGAACAACCTGCAACGACCAGGTCTGACGAGGGCGGGGAGTGTACGCCAGGACAGAGAGGTTCGGACAAGGAACGGCTCCTGGCAGGCTTCTAAGATAACAAGGAGGCAGGAATGACCCAAGTCATAAATTGAAAGAAAGAGTCTAGGTATCGGGTTGAGTCTGATTTTAGTTAAGAAATGAATTGCACTGAAGTGTCTCTCAAAGTGAATTTTCAAAATTGCATGGCATATGTGATTGGTATGGTTAGGAACTTCGTACATGGCAGCGGGTGTTGTTTGAAAAAAAAATTGACGCGTGTGTTTGGCCTGTATGGCGAGTCTTGGCATCAAATGTCGTTGGCTGATACCTTTTGAAATTGAGTTAGCCTGGTGAGTTATTGCTAAGTCGCAGATACGTCTGGACTTATGGTGCGAGCACTTGACCCAATGAATTGTGATTCGAGAGTTTGCCTAATAGATGGCGACTAGATGAGGAATTACCTAGTTGAGGCTGGCTTAATGAGTGGATACTGGTAAAGGATGATTTGAAATCCCAAAATACCGGGGCCCAGAACGCTAAAAGGTGGGGGAGAACCTCATTGAGATGAATAAGACCAATTTGTCCATCATTATCTTCAGAGCTTTCCAATACCGTCCGTGGTTCCTTATTCTCAATCATGAAGTCAACTGTGAGATCTTTGAGATTCACTTTCTTCAAGTGACTTTATACTAGACATGCAGCATTTTCCATGGATTCGCTTGAGGTCTTTCCATAAATTGCAGGATTGGGTTTTTGGCTCAGTGGGTGTTGCTTCTTGTGTACATGTCCAATGATTGCTCAATTCTTGATTGGCTATCCGTCGCGTACGTACGGGGTCTCAAGATAGAGTTAATCAACTCTACTGAATTTGTTTTGTCTTTAGTCCAACAAGGATGAAGTGTTAGCTTCAAAGCTATTATCCTTTCCCTTCACTTCTTCATCATTGGATGTACGAGAATATTCTTGAATTCTGACAAGATCATCACTCGATACTAGGAAATCCAATTTCCATTTCTTGGTAATGTCTTTCTTAGATTTCCGAAATCTTAAGTTCCAATGTGCCTCCGTCGCGCACTCTGATCTTAAGAATCCATTATCTCCTGTCGAACATTCCTTTAATCCATAATGTGTCCACCAAGCATATCTTCGACAATCGTCATTAGGAACTCAGCTGCCCTGGTCACCAGGATCATAAGTATTAACCATCCTTCTCCATTCCCGTTCATTCTCGTCGTACTTGACATTTTCTCTAGAGAGTTCCTTAAAAATTCTCCTATATTTTCTGACTAGAACCAAACATGTTTCGCAATATAGCAAAAGTGTACATCACGATGTGGCAAAAATATTCTTATTCTTAATATAATTACAATATACTCGCAACTACAATCTTTGGGGGTTGACCTGGTGACCACCACTTTGGACCACCTTCATTCCCGCGTACTACTCGGCTAAAGCGCCGGCAGTGATTATGAGGTGCTTTTATTTCCCTTTACCGATATCCAGGGAGCATATGGGTTTGAAAGTTGACTTAGAAGGCAAATGAATGGAAATGAGTTGGTCCATGGTTGCCAAGTTAGGAATGATCGAGAACCCGAGGACATTAGCAGTACCTCGATCATATAAATAAAGAACCAATGTGTGATCATTGGATATCTTGAATTAGACAAATTTTGCCTTGCAAGGATAGGCCTCGACGGGTTTAAGGAAATGATTCAAGATCCTACCAAATTTTGGAACAGTGACTATATATGAGGACTAGATGGAGTCGATAAGTTCTTCGAGTACGGTAGCTAGATTTCACATTCAATGGGAATTAAGAGATTGAAATATCATCACAATCTTATATTACATATGATTAGTCAAGAGAACTTTGTTTTTTTATATCCAAGATCCGCCGATCAATCCCGAGAGCAACACAACACAGCGACTATACCTGGAGGGGAGCTAGCCCAGCAGCCCACAAGCTAAGGCCCCCCACTTAAGTCACAAAACACGCGCTGGGAGATTCGAACAAGTCAAGAGAACTTTGTTGACCTTCATTATAATGCGAATTAGCACGAAAAAACATCTCACGCCCGAGAGCCTCTGTACTCGGGTTTCAGCTCGCATAAAAAAAGAAACGGCTCGTTTGAGCTCATCCGGAGATCAATTGAGCTTCGCTTTTTTCTATGCGATTGTGGGATCATAAGAAACATGAATATGAGGTCTGGTTATGCAGGAAGTGGTCTAAATCTTGTCAGTTTGAGCCGGATTGAACCTGGTCGTGGTTGTGTGGCGGATTCAAGGGAAACTATGAAGAAACAGCTCATCATTGCATGCTAGGCAAGTGTCATTGCCTCTTCCAAGTGTCAAATGCTTCCGTTAAATCACCCCCAAGTGTCGACCTTCCATGGAGAGCAGCCCTAAAATATTTTGCATGATGACTACAAATGGAATTTCTAAAACGTAGATAGAAGGACATGTGCTGTATTCACGGGGATCATGGACATGCGAGTGGACAAATGGTTCAATATTAAGATGCTAATGACACTTAGCAACCAGGTGGCGTAATGCCTTCCTCAACTACATTTCCCCCTCCTTTTCTTCACGGTTCCAATCTGTACTCGAACCTCAGTTCATGAAGTCATTTGACGACTCATCTTACCAATCCGACCAATTTCAGCTATCGGTACTTACTAAGGCCGTCCTATCTTGAACCAGTAAACCTGTGGACTCAAGTGTAGATCAAACTATCCATAGTCACCCCCACAAAATCACACCAACCTACGCACTTCATTATTCTACGCTAGAGGTGGCAAATGGGTGGATCGGGCCGGGTTTGGGTCGGGTCGAATATGGTCCGACCCATATTGACCCATCTGACCCATATTGACCTATATTTAATAACCCAAACCCGACCCGACCCGCGACTGACCCATACCCGACCCAACCCGTTATGACCCATATTATCAAAACACAATATTTTTTTTTTAAAAAATAATATTACTAAAATAGTTCCCGACTTCGGTCCCGCCCCGGCCCCGGCCTCGGGACCCCGCCCCGGCCTCGGAACCCGGACCAGGGCCCCGCCCCAGCACCGGCCCCGGGACTTGGCCCCGGCCCCGGGACTTGGCTCTCGGCCCCGGACCCGGCCCCGGCCTCGGACTCGGGACCCGGCCCCGGACCTGGACCCGGACCCGGACCCGGAACCGGCCCCGGCCCAGGGACCCGACCCCGGACCCGGCCCCCGACCCGACCCCGGGACCCGGACCCGGCCCCCGACCCGACCCCGGGACCCGGACCCGGCCCCCGACCCGGCCCCGGACCCGGGACCCGACCCCGGCCCCCGACCAGATCCCGTGACCCGGGACCCAGCCCCGGACCCGACCCCGGCCCCGGACCCCGGCCCCGGACCCGGGACCCAGCCCCGGACCCGACCCCGGCCCCGGGACCCGGCCCCGGGACCCGGCTCCGGCCTCGGGACCTGGCCCCGGCTCCCGGGGAGCCGACCCCGGGACTCGGCCCCGGCCCCGGCCTCGGACTCGAGACCCGGCCTCGGACCCAGAACAAGCCCCGGCCCCCGGACCCGACCCCGGGACCCGGCCCCGGACCCGGACCCGGGACCCGGCCCCGGACCCGGGACCCGGACCCGGCCCCCGGCCCCGGACCCGGCCCCGGACCCGAGACCAGACCCCGGCCCCGGCCTCGGGAGCCGACCCCGGGACCCGGCCCCGGCCTCGGGAGCCGACCCCCGGGACCCGGCCCCGGCCTCGGGACCTGGCCCCGGACCTGGACCCGGCCTTGGCCCCGGGACCCGGCCCCGGACCCGGAATCGGCCCCAGCCCCGGGACCCGGACCCGGGACCCGACCCCGGCCCCCGACTATATCCCGGGACTCGAGCCCGGACCCGGGAACCGGACCCGGACCCGGGACCCGACCCCGGCCCCCAACCAGATCCCGGGACCCAGCCCCCGGCCCCGGGACCCGGGACCCGGCCCCCGCCCCGGACCCGGGACCCGGCCCCGGACCCGAGACCCAGCCCCTGCCCCGGATCCGGACCCGGCCCCGGACCCGGGACCCGGCCCAAGACCCGGGACCCGACCCCGGCCCCGGGACCTGGCCCCGGCCTCAGGACCAGGCCCCGGCCTCGGGACCCGGCCCTGGACCCGGTCTCGGCCCCGGCCCCGGCACCCGGTCCCGGAACCCGACCTCTGGACCAGGCCCCGGGACCGAGTCCCGGTCCCGAGATCATTTGTAACTTGTGGAATGATGTTATCCTTATGAGTCGAAAGTGGGTCAATATGGGTCGAAAGTGGGTCAATGTGGGTCGAAAATTGATTTAAGTGTGACCCATTGTTAACCCATTTTTAGTGAACATTTTAAAAGTTAATGACCCATATTTGACCCATATTTGTGAAATATGGGTCAAATATGGGTTTGTGACCCATATTGCCACCTCTATTCTACGCCATAGAACCACACGGATTCCATCACTTCCTATTAATTTGACACCCATGGACATTATAATTGGGTATGGTGTTATACCCATGGTTGTGTATGCCGAATTGTGAAATTGTGATCTTGATTTTAGGGGATCCAGATCCCCTGCTATGAACGCAGGGGATCATTACATCTGGGCCGTCGGATCAAGTGATCCGATGGCCACCAGGACTATGATCGCCTGCTTTATGGCAGACGATCCTGACCTGATTTTAGGGAAGGGATTAGCCCATCGGTGGATTCAATAAAAAAATAAAATAAAATAAAAGTCCTTTTTGTCTTCTTTTCTAAACGGTGACCGATCCTATTAGAAGGATCTGGGAGCTCTCCCTTCTCTTTTCTGGAAAATCGGGGGAACGCCTGCATGAGAGAAAGAGAGAGAGAGCCTTCGCTCCGAACGGCGCTGTGCAACTGAACCCGAGGCAGATCGTTGCCGACCACTCCCTCACTCACGCTCGCACAGCCGTCCCCGACCCCAATTGCCGTCGTCCGCTCCGTCCGTCCACGGTCACTGCAACCCGTCTCCGCTTCTCGAGGCAAGTCTCGTTCTAACTCTTCGACTAATTTGTGTGATGGGAGTCGAAGGAGCAGAAGAAATCTGCGGACGAGGGATCCGTAGGTTACGGTGGATGTTGGCAGCGTTGGTTGCTATGCGGAATGGGTTGATTTTGGACGCGGTAGCCATAGAAGGGAATCGAAATCTTGTGTCGGAATTATAGGGAATCTCAGTGGTGGAATATTGTTCTTCCGATTGAAATTCTTCTGTGGTTGTAGTCAATTGACAATAATTGTGAATGATTTATGTTCCTTGTTGATTTTTGTTCATGGAACTTGGGAGTTGTGGTCATAGGTGCTTGCTGAGAAGCTTGATTTGTGGCTTCCTTTCCCTTTGATGATCTTACATGGGGATTCTGTTTGGGGGATTACTTGAGAAGTTAAGTTGTTGTGATAATGAGTAAAGTAATCCTTTGAGCCAAGACGGGGATTATATGAGTTGGTTGTTGTAGAATATATCTTTGGCTTTACTGGAAGTTTGGCTTTAGGGGCTCGATATCAGGGGTTGGTCTCGAGTGAAATAAATGGCAGATTTCCTTGCGTTCATAAGCAAGCTCTATCCAATTGTGAGTTCTTGTTGTTTAATTGGAAGCCGTAGTTGATTTTTTTTTTTTGGATTGAATAGAATTGTTCGAGGTTGGTTGCCGGGTGGTCTCCTCAGTCTACTCGAGGCCCCTCTCTGTGTTGACTGGCTGGCCTGCTGCTTTTATGACCTACATTGGTCCTTCGCTGACTTCATACCCTGCCATTTCTTGCGCTCCTCCCTATCTACTTTGTTGGCTCTCTCTTGTATCCTTACTGCTGCTTCTATGTCATCTTGGTTGCTATCTGGTGGAGTTTTGGTCTGTCTGCTGGTGGAGCCCTTTGGTCTCAGTTGGAGCTGCACTGATGGCTGTTTTGGCTCTGATTTCTGGTTCTGTGTCGCTGTCCTGGTCCGGTCTGCAGGTCCTCCCCCCCTGTTCTGCCTTTGGCCGCTGTTTTGGCCTTCTCTAACCTTTGTCTTTTCTTTAGTTCCTAACTTAGCTAGGATCTCTTCTGCTGCTCTTGGCCGTTGTCTTATGCAATTGTCTTTGGCTGCCATCTTGGTGGTCTTCCTCTTTTGGCTACTCTTTCTGCTTCAACTCTGCTGCGGAAGGCTTTGCTGCTTCACCAAGTGGGCTTCATCTGGTCCCTCCTCCCTTCTGCCACCTCTCCTTCTCGTTCACCTACTGGATCTCTCTTTGGGACCCCTTCCTTTGGTGCTACCGACAGTCTTGGCCTTCCTTTGCTGCTGGCCTCCCTTGTATCTATTTCTGTTTAGATATTTTGTTGTTAGGAATCTTTCCTTTGGGCTGTTTATCTCCCTGCCCTGTGATTTTGGCCGATATGTTTGGCCTGTTTTCGCTTTTTTGATGCTGCTTTCTCCCCCTCTTCTTCTCTTCTTCACCTTCTTTCTTAAGTACAGGGACTGGGATGCGGCTGCTTCTCTGCTCAGGCTTACTACGGCCCCCCTGCTCTGTGCTCCTCTTGCCGACTGGTTTGGCGTTTCTTGGCTGAGCTCTCGGTCCCTCAGGCTACTTCTCTACTCTTACTTTGGTATGGCCAATGCTTGGCCATCTCCTTTTGTTATTACTTCACAGGTTTTTTGCGCTAAAGCCTCCTGCATTGGCCTGGTGACTTGGCGGGCTGAAGTGATGCCTCTTCTGTTCCTATTAGCCAGATGCTTTTCTTTGTACCCCAACCCCTGTTTAGTCGATGCTGTGACTACCTTCTAGCTGCTGACTTTTGCCGATTGTTTGGTTTTGTTTATCTTTTTGTAGTGCACTTTGTTCTGTTATGGTAGCCTACTTATTGTCTTCTAGTTTACGCGCGCGTCGCAATGTTGTTTTTTGCAGCCGGTTCACCGTAGAACCCATCTTGGCACCTCACTGCCATTATTGGTTCATGGTAAAAAAAAGAAACATGGAGAGATGAGGTATATTTGGTGAGCAGGATGAAATCGAATATGGAACTGGGAGCAGTTTGAGTTCAATAGAAACTTGAAGGATTTTGGAGTCGTAATAAATTAGTTAGTGGATAAGGGTTAGAGATTTTCTAGGAACGACATTCTTGATTTTTTTAGATTGTGTCGAGTTTCAGAAATGTCGATCCTTGAGAAATATAAGGGACTACGAGATTTGTGGGGATTGAGTTCTCCTCTTTGGTATCATGTGCGTACTGATGTCTTAAAAATGAATGGATTAGAGAAATAATTACGTCAAGGGCTGAATGACTTAATCTTATAAATGTTTGATTGTGATGACCCATGCCCTTATGAACTTATTCAATGCTTATTCAATCACTTGTTATGGTATGAGATATTTGAGTGGGCGTTTGACAACTTTGAGAAGCTATATTATGTACCTCAAGTGGCTTGGCAACTGCCGTATATCTGGCAGCCCGAGAGATTACAGGGTTGGCATTAAGAAGCTTGATTAATTTGTGTTGATATCAATGGCTTGTATTAGTGAGTTGAATATATATATATTGACAGTGCATTGAAGAATTTGCATTAGACATTTGCATAAGCATTCATTCTCATGAATATGCATCGAGTGAAAGTGAGATGAATGGGCTGCGAGCTCGAAAAGAAAATGATACCCCATGGAGTGTATGGGAAGGCCCTGTTGTGTAATCTGGGCGGTCCTGCTGTGTGATCGGAATCGGTCTTGGTTGTGGAACAAGACATTGATATGAGTGCACGAGTGCTTGAGAGGCATTTACATCATTTGCATAATTATTTGAGAATGTCATGTGCAATAAATGCGATTGATATGCTGATTGAATTGTTTGGTTAACCACTGGTTAACCTTTGCTACTTGTCTCCTCATTATACATTTTATTCGATGATTTAGAATCTGACTTGCTGAGCTTACTCACTCCGTTGTTGTTCTTTTTTTAGGTAATTGATATATTTAGGTTTAAGTTCGAACTACTAAGGGTGGTAGCGGAGCAGGAGGATTGGACACTCGGGTCGTCACATTATTTAGTCTCATAATTACTTTATTTTATTTTATTTTTTTACTAATGGCACCATCCACCGATATAAAAGAGGTTCTAATTGAAGCAGCGATTTCGCTCTCCGGCGGCCACGATTTCCGTTTCTCCACCACCACTTCGACGAATTCAGGTGCGAAAGAAATCCGTCTTCTTTGATTTGCTAGCCTCCATATCAGCATCGTGTTCAATTCAGTCTCGTCATCCTGTAAACCGAACAGTTCGATTTTGATCGAGAATGGTCAGCATGAGGAGGTCGGTCTTGGGCATTCACAGAATCTTCATGCACGCCGCCGCGTCTTGTCAGAGCTTTATCGCCGCTTGGCCTCCGAGCCACTCTGAGGCCCTTCTCAGGTTTTTTTTTTTTTTTTCGCCGCTCTGCTCGCTGACCCTTTTCATTCAATTGTCGTCCAAATGAAGTTGTTTGATGGGTTGTTGTTTGTTTGTCTTTTCTTTGCATAGGCCTCAAAATGGATGGGTGTTGCATTTTTCTAGCACTGGCAACGGCCATGCAAGTAATCGATTCCTAGACATTGATTTGCCCACTGAAGAGAGCAAGAGGCAATTGTGCAACAGGTCCGTTTTTTTTTGTCCACGTGTTTGTTTACTGTTGCACTGTATGAATATTTTTTCAAATGATGTTGCGAATTGAGTTGGACAACATGGTATGATTGATTGGTTTTGGGTTTGTGTCGAGCTAGGTTGTTGTACAGGAGTAGACAGAGAGGGTTTCTAGAGCTGGATCTGGTGTTGGGGAAATGGGTGGAGGATAATATTTATTCTATGGATGTGAATGGGATTAAAGCACTCATCAATGTTCTTGACTTGGTATTTTTTCCTCAATCCTGCTCTCTCTTTTCCTTGGCCGATTTTACATGCTCGTGTGACAATCTAGTTATGCAATTTCAACTTTCCATCATCTTGTTTTTGTCTAGATGGCCCACATTGAAGCTTTAAATCTTGCAAAATGATCAGTTTAAAGTACTTATTGAGTCTATGATTTTTGCTCCTGTTAGATATACCTTTTCTATAGTCAGGTGCAGTTGCAAGGTAAAAGGTGCTATTCTAGAGTTCGTATAGAGAGAGAGAGAGAGAAGCAATTGAGAGATTTTCCCTTCAGGCGTCGGTGGCATAACCTGATGCCGTTTGTAGCAGTGTAATCTTAGGTTGCTGTGCCTGTGGTGGTGCTTACCTAGTTGTCTTTCTCTAATGTAACTTTGCCTGAGTTTTTGGGGATGGCGTAAATTGTTATTGTAAAGGTGCATGGGCGTAAAATTATAATTTTTGCTCTTTTTGGCTGGAACATGCTTGTTTTTAGGAGAGCTGGTCCCTTCATTGTAGAATGTTTGTGTTCATGATTTTAAATGAAGCCATGCAAACATGATCCACAATTGAAGTTAGCTTATGCGAGTTGCTTAAGGACTTTGTAAAATACTCTCATCCCAGTGGCAAGGCTAGGCGATCCCATCTTCTTGGTAAGGGTAATTAAGAAGATTAACATAGTTACTATGTCTATTGAACTTTTATGAGATGGATATCTAAGCTTTCGTTTTGATTACACATAGCTTCATATTTCAAAATAAAAAAAGGGATTGTAAAAGATTATGAAAGAATAATCAACTTTCTTTTTTCTCCCCATTGAAGTGAATGTCTCGGGTCCTCAGTCTCTGCAGAAGGACATAAGATATAATGGCCTGCAAAGAGTAGAGTTCTGTGTGTCAAAAAATAACATGTTGCTGCAAAAAGTTTCGTGCAACATCTTGGAGGATCCTCAAGCTTGGGATGATTACTTCGTCATCATTTTCTTTTTGTCCAATCCTCTGATTTGGAAAAGGAATGAGTTTCTTATGTAGCATGTTCCTTGTGGCAGTAGCTAATAGCTTATAGATAGTAACAGTTATGATGGTGCAGAATCAATAATCACCATATGGACCATGATTAAGGAGACTGTTTTTATCTTTTTACTGATGCTCATTCAATCCTTTATGAAGGAATTATTGTCCGGCTGACATTGGATGTCTTTCTGTCTCGGAGTGGGAATTATTTTATTAGACCAGCTTGTAATGCATGAAAAGACCAAACAATGATGCTTTAGTCCATTAATTTTGCTTGCTCAATGACTTCTTGTGCTTAGCAAGAAGCACTGAAATTTCTGTGTTTCACATTTAGAGTTGTCAATTTGTGTTAATAGGTCATGTTCTTGTACAAAATTGGTGTGCTCGATATACTCAAGGTTTACTATGATTAGTCCGAACATATACTATGAATTGTAATATAGCATAATAAAGATTGATGTCAAAAATCACTTATAATATAGCTATCAGTTGTAAATAAAAGATAAGTGCAACCACTTTTAGCAATATTGGTCAATGTAGGTCGGTCATTAATCAAGTGGACACGATCCATTTAATTGCACAAGTCGGACAAGTCGATGTCAAGTTATTTGGGTTGAACCAAAACTCAACTCGATTCTAATTGTGTCAAATAGGTCGTATGATTTTGACGCACAGAATTAGCATAGACTAAACCTGCTGATTTCCTGTCTGGTTTGAATTATGTAGGTCTATTGCGTCCGACATTGTCACCCCTACTCCTCTAATTTGTCTTCTTTCCATTTTGAGTTGGTAATATGATGAAAAGTATCTATGTAGTTGAATGTTGTGGATGCATCTCTAGGCATCTTGTATACAAGTACTATATGTTGCATTAAGTTACTCATGTGACTTTGGGCTTTTATTTCCTATAAGCAGGAAAACCCTGATCTCTGGAAGTGGCTAACTAACCAGGAGCAACCCCCGAAGGATGTGAAAATGAATCCGGTGAGGTCAAACATGCCAAGAAGTGTCAGTTGCTTTCAATTAGAATAGGTAGCCTCGGTTCTTTTCTAACAATCGTGGTTTCCTTCTTCAGGTTTTCTCCGCGGTGCATGAGAAAGTCATGAACAACCTCAACAGTCACTCCGCTCCCGAGACAAGGGCATTACCGGGCCAACCGTGGGTGAGAGGGTGGGATGATGTCAAGAAAGGCCAAGATGGGCCCATTGCCGGGAATCAGTAACTCTGGCTATATCTATGAAATTAGCAAAGTTCAGAGTATATTACAAGCAATGGGCAAGGATCTAAAGCTGTCTTAAGTATGTCATTATAATGTGTAATATATATATATATATAGCCTATGACATGAATAAGGGCAGTTGCTTGTATTAAGGAGGAAATAATTTTGCCCTTCATTTAGCGCACGAGTAATGCTTGCTTTAAATATATGCATACCTTGCTCTGCGAGAATGCCGGACTCGCTACAGAAAATTTCTCTTTATGCAAAAGGGGTCTCGATCTTTTAGCAAGTGCTGACCCGGAAAGATCAGGTGGGAGTTCTGTAACCAATGTTCACATGTGGAAGCAATGCGCACTCTTGCAAGAGTGAAAATTGGCCAAAGAATCCTAGAGAAGGAGAATTCACAGGCATAATTTTTATCTTTCTCGATGCAACTCCCTCCATGATGAGAGGTGGCAAAATGGGTCTAGAACCCACATTTGACCCATATTTTATGGTGGTGGGTCAAAAATGGGTTGGCTTAAGTACTTAAATGAGTCATAAATGGGTTGCTTAAAAATTTCATGGCTCGGAAATGGGTTTCAAATAGGTCATAAATGGGTTAATTAAGAAAACTATCTTAAGGAAATCATAAATAAGTTTTGTTAATTTTTTGTTAATTTTTTTTATATTTTAATAATTTGTTTTTTATATAATTTTTTTTATTTCTTTTTTTTCTATTTTATTTTTTCTCCTGCCTTGGCCGTCACTCTGCTTTGGCCGCCACTATCCACCTCCGGCTACCATCGCCAATTGCCACCCTCTGCCGCCGCCGCCGCGAGTTGCCTCTACGAACATTGCTTTACGCCATTAATAGTCGTAGCAGTTTAGTTATCCAAAGTCGCACATCCGACCACCCCACTCAGATTTTGGGCTACCGCAACCCCAGGCTTTGGGCGACCTCCACCAACGTCACCCTGAGGTTGCACGGCCTCACCTCATGCCGTCCATGATAGATCAGGCTCTTGGCACGGAAATACCTTTTTTTTTTTAACTTCTGAGGAATTTCGAGATCCGGACGAGACCCCAAGAAGTTTAATGATTTACTTATTTCGGTACGTTTATGTATATTAAGCAGGAAGAAAACAAAAAGAGATTAATTATCAAGATGGAGCATGAAATGGTGTCCCAGCAATATCACGAGTGGTAAGATCCACTTATCATCTTACCCTCCACTGAGCCCAGCGTAATGTGATTTTACTACTGTCGAACAAATTGTTCGAAGAAGATGGGATTACATTTTGAGGATTTCAATCGGCCACTATTAATGCATTTAGCTTTTTGGGTAGATTTGCAGAAAAACAAACAAAATAAGGGAATAGGTACCCTGAAAGTCCTAAAATTTATTAAGAAAGTGCAACTGAGTCTTAATAAATTATAAGAAATAAATATTTCACAATTTAGCTAAATGTATAAATATTTAAGTAATACGGGTCGGGACGGGTATGGGTTGGGTCGGGTATGAGTCACTAAATTTGCATTGGATGAATATGGGTCAAAACGGATTAAATGGGTCAATATGGGTCGGACCATATTCGATCCGACCCTACCCACCCATTTGACACCTCTAATGATGATGAAGATCTTGGCTCCTGTTTGGTAATATTTATGTTTCTTTGAATTCATGTTCTTCTGTTCCTTATGTCGATTAATTATATTGTTTTCGAAGATAGATGAGTAGTCAAAGAACAAATTTGAAACGGAAACAAGAAGAAAAAAAACACTTATTTGCTCAGAAATTGTTTCCGGGGGAATTGTGGCCAAGTAAGTAGGGGTGAGCATGGTTCCCGGGTAGAACCGAGAACCGGAGAACCGAACCGCCGGTTCCGGTCCGGTTCCCGGTTCTGATGTGCCCGGTTCCGGTTCCCGGTTCCTTATTTTGAGGAACCGGCGGTTCCGGTTCCCGGTTCCACTATAGAACCTATCCGGAACCGGAACCGGAACCGTATGTTATTAAACAAAAGCCCTAATTTCCCCAGCACTATGTCCTACTCACCTCGACGCCGCGGCACTTTGTTTCCTTTCCTCACCTTTCACCCCCATGGTCTTCGACGCTTCTGCTGCGCGATTCATCGAATCAGCTCAAGAAGCTGAGTCCTCCAAGAACGATTACTCTGAATTAGCAAGGTAGACCGACTGCCTGTCCAAATCTTCCTTCAATCTCACAATCTTCACATCCCTACTCGAGCCCTAACCCTAACCCCGACGCCCTCCTACACTCTCCGCCATCTCAAGCGCTCTCTCTTCTCTACCGTCGATTCGCCATATCTCTACTTTACGCTGAACGGGAAGCCTCTCGAAGATTCGACCCGATCGTGGGTTCCAAAGTTTTGCCGCTCTCGACCCTAGTTTTGCGATGCAGGCTCTGAGGCGGCGCGACGGGGGCGGATTCACGCGACTGCTACTTGAACATGTACGCGGAGAAGAAGCCTGATAAGGTAGACCCTAACGAGCAGAGGCTCCCGAGATGGATGAATTGATGTAAACGTTGTTGAGAAAGCCTCTGTTAAAGTTGATGAAAATGAGAAAGTGAAAAATGGTGGAGTTGGAGTGAAGGGTGCGACTTGTGATGTAGCGAAGAGGTTTAAGGCGGCAGATATGGTCCCCCGTAATGCTACAAAGGAAGTTTATGCATCAATTTTTGCGTCTTCGAAGAAAGGTAACTTCAAAGAGACATATTCTTGCAGATCCCTTCCGCTTGGTAGGAATTAGTTCTGGAAAGATCTGAAAGAGCGCCCTTTTTGAGCTGTGTTTGGCTGTACTGGGTGTTTTATTCCTAAATCATGGGTCGGCATGGATGATTTAGTTGGTTGTTGATGTTGGGATATCTTACTGTGGAGTTCTTTGATGTTTCTAATCAGATTCTCTATTTGTTGTACATTGTACTTAACCATGAAATGCAAGTAGTTTATTTATATTCAGCCGTATAGTTTTCTTTTCTTGAACTTTACAAAAATTATGAAGATTATCTCTCATTCCTTACAGCATACCCTGCAAATTATGTGCTCTGCATATGCTTTGGTTCTTTAGTCTGTGAAGTCTTTTGGAGAAGCATAGGGCTGTGGATAGAGTGTGTTATTCTATATTATGTCATAATTTCTGCCTTGAGCTTGCAGGAATCACTTATCTACTGCTATGCCTTTCTGGCATTTAACTTCCCCAGGTTTGTGTGTTATCTGTTTATATTATAGCATCGTTGGTTTGATAACCTTCTCCAAAGTTGTACTCCTTAGCTATGTCTTAGGGCGTGGTTTGTAACTTCATGGCTTTTCTTTGCTATATATGCCTTGGCCAGCTTCAGATATTCTTTCTTATGCTTAGACTCGATAGTTTGACTTGAGTTTAATCAAGCTTGAGATCGACCATGTGATATTCTTTCTTATGCTCAAACTCGTTCACCAGCAGTTTTCGCGAGTTTTTTTTTTTTTTTTTTTTTTTTTTTTTTTTTTTTTTGTACTTTGGAGTTTGGATGATTAAGTGCAGGTTCTCGGGTACCCTGGAACCGGAACCGGAACCGATGACAGGGTAGGTTCCAGGTTCCACAGTGTGGCGGGTAGGTTCCAGGTTCCAAAAAATGAGGAACTTGTACCTGCGGGTAGGTTCCAGGTTCCAAGTGGAACCTACCCGGAACCTGGAACCGCTCACCCCTACAAGTAAGCCCGTAGTTAACATGCGAAAATCAATCATAAGCGACAGAAGAAGAACAATGGTTTGTCCTTTTGGTTGTTGGGTACTATCAGTGGAGTGGAGGGTGTTGGTTGATTGTAATGTTGCATTTATTGGACAGCCTCGTACCGGAACGATGCCACCGATTGGTCCCTGGCGTAATGAATCCGTGATCGAATAACAAAAGAGGAAAGTCATACAGTGAAGTCGATTTTTCAGTACATGCGGTGCTGCCTGCTGAGCCGGGGCCGTCACATAAAAAAGCCGGCAACACACCGTACGATATGTACGTGATTTTGCATTGAGACCGCAAGCAGTGGGGACAAATAGAGAAAAGAAAAAAAAATGAATCTTAGATAGAAGTAGATGACTAGATCAAATTTGTCATATAGTTCTATTTTTGGGTGCATGGTCTTGGACATGTGTGAGGAGAGATTTTTTTTTTTTCTGGACTCATGTCACGGAAAATTTCAAATTGATATATGTGGAAAAATTTATTCCCGAATTATTATTATTTTTACCGCTAAAAATCCCGAACTAATACACGTGAAAAATTTACCTCCGTTTGTTAAAATTTACTATCAAATTATTGAGTTACACGACACGTGGCAATTGAAGGGTCCATCAATTTGAGGTGTTTACTCTCCTGTGTATTAATTTGGAGTTTCTCATGGGTATTAACCTAATTTAACGGAAATTAACATAGGGTAAATTTGTAGCATGGATAGTAGTTTGGAGTTTTTAGTGGTCAAAAAATTAATTTTGAATAAATTTGTCTCAAGTGTACTAATTTGAAATTTTTCTCTAGAAAAAGTTGGGAGTGCCTAATCGATCTTTTCTATTCGAAGATATGAAATTCGAGAAAATTATTAAAGACCAACTTTCCGAAAGTTTGGTTGAATGGGATCTGATCTTTGCTAATCTTAATCCCTCATTTCTTGAATGGCTTGACCCATTAAGACTATGAGAGATACATGGCAGACAATGTTGGAGCAATTTAGGGGGACGGATTGGAGACTCTCCTTTCAATGGTGGGTGGGGGATAGTTCAAGAATCTATACGCCCTCGACAAAAAATTTTAAATGCTTTCTCTCGCTTGTTGACATAAATAATTCTATCATGATATAACAGAACATATCTAAAGGGCATGGCAAGTGAATTGAATGTCCGTGCGGATGTGTTTATTTAAACCCAGCCATGCACCTGCAAGTTTCTTTAATATGGGTGTCTCTAGTTATTTTGGACACAAACACAGGACACTCGAAAAGACTAGACATCATGTCATCCAAATCGACAAGGGATATATATTTATCGTGAAGATTCTTGTCTGTCGAACGAGCCAGGGACATCGGTTCAGAGACCATGCTACCTAGAAGCCCATGAAACGCTCCGCAAAGCCCCGTGAGCGTGAAGCGCTTGAGTTTAGGCTTTTGGCCTATACAGTTAGCCCCAGTCCAGAGCAGTTTGCATGCAAAATTATGATGCAATTAGATAAGGTCCGTGCAAATGTCTTCAGTATGCAAAAGCAAGGCTCGTGCACAATTATGTCGCTTCTGAACTTGATTGCCCTTGATATAATATCCAACTCCAAAATTGTTGAAGAAAGTAGGATTCATGTAGGCCTTCTATACGTTCGGCCACAGATACTGTTCATTAAACCAATCCATTTCCAGCACCGCGCCTGATTCCGTTCACCACGTCGCTCATCGAGTACAACGATCCAACCCAATTATTCCCCGTGATTTCGACACGGGGTTCTACATAGCTAAACCCCGCGAGACGATCCTGCAAATAAAAAAGGAATTGACCCGACATCGTCCATCACAGCCCACTCAACAGCGAGAAATGACAATAGGGCGCCCAACTTTCGTAAGCGGAGCTGTAAAACTTCAATCCACACACCCAGTTAGCAAGCCCGAGAATTCCGCAACCACACTGGTCCAAGACCCGGCAAAGGGAACAACAGATCGAGCTCAAAGCGGCTTAAAAAAAAAAAAAATTCAAACTTGGTCAACGGGAGGACGAATCGGATTGGAAATCAAGAATTATACCGGAGAGAAACCCAGTCATCTGGCGGATTGATCCCGTTCTTGCTTGAGAGAGAAATCTCGAAAATTCTATATTGATAATGTCAAAAAGTCCCCTATCAAAATGCGATAAAACACCTTATATCCGGAGCATTGAGCATTTACCAGTCATCAAAGTCCTTTTGTTTCAAGTTTATTCAACTTATATAGAAAACGTTCCTGCTAGCTATGCTGCACCGACACACGACACGACACGACACGACGACACGTGATTTCTTAAAAATAGAAACTTCCGACACGTTGTATATTATATAATATTTTTTTTTATTTCAATAATAATAAAAAAAATAAAAGCAAGGGTAAAGAACAACATCATGCAGCTGCCAACATATAGTTTTTTTTTTGCCCGTTCAACATAGGTTGGTGCTTCCGGTAATCATGCTTCAGCTTACGTCTTTGCCCTCAAATTTTTTTCATTTTTCGTGATTGCCCCTGGGACACGTGAGTCCCAGCGTGTCCCAGTCATTGACTTCGTGTCCAAATCTCGGACACGCGTTGACCGCGTGTTCGAGTGTGTCGCCACGTGCCCGACACGCCAAAAAAATTCAAAAAGCACGTGTCCGTGCAACATAGCCTGCTAGCCAAACATATCAATTCAGCCAGACACACGAGCAAAGAATCAAAAGGAAAAAAATGAAGAGGTTTTTTGATTCAATACCCGTTAATTTGGTGGCCGAGGGAAAGGAAGAGTTAGAGGCTGAGGCTGCATTCATCGGACCTATCGATTTCGGGGAGAGAGCACATGAAC
This sequence comes from Rhodomyrtus psidioides, assembly GCA_021437785.1. Lineage (NCBI taxonomy): Eukaryota > Viridiplantae > Streptophyta > Magnoliopsida > Myrtales > Myrtaceae > Rhodomyrtus > Rhodomyrtus psidioides. The sequence continues at coordinate 838,095 of JAILYB010000211.1, read as the reverse complement.
AGGACATCGGCTCTGCTGGGTTTCGAGCGTCGGGCGTTGATTTGGGTGGGGAGGAGAAAACCACAATCGCGGTCAAAACTAGGGCGTCAGAGAATCACCGTCTCGGTAAAGCACAATACATCGGGCATCAACTTGAATGGGCGGAGAGAACCACTATCGCCGTCAAAATTCAGGGCATTAGGCATCAATTTGGGTGGGAGGGGGAGAACCACAACCACCTTCAGTATCGCGTAGACTCAAGGCATCAGTGAACCACCATGGCGGTCAAAACACAAAGCGTTGCCGTCAGAACGGCGTGTATTTGGGTGGAAGGGAGAGAACCACCGCCGCCGTCAAACCCCGGAGCATCGGGCGATGATTTGGGTGGGAGGGAGAGAGCACAGAGGGGAATGGTGAAGAATTGAGGATAGAGCAAGAGGACGAAGGGTGGATTTGATTTTTTTTCTAAGATTTAAATTTCCCGCTCAAATTAAACGTAGGTTACTCATGTGTTTTGGCCTTCCTTTAATCTCAGTCATCCGATGCGAACGGACGGTTGAGATTAAAGGAAGGTTAGACGATCCGAATCCGATAATATGTGGGACATTTGACCAAGTCAAAATGAAAGTAGTGGGCCCCACCATTTAAAAAAAGTTCAACAAGAAGGAAAATGAAAGAAAAAGCAACAGTGGACCGCTCGGCTTCTTTTTAAGCACCGAGAACTCGCGCAAGGGAAAACATAGAGAAGGAAAAAAAAAAAAGAAGAGAGGGAAAAAATGAGTTCTCCACTCGACGCCTCGCCAAGCCGTCCCGACACCAATTATTGGATTGGACTGGAAGGGATGGGGTGGGATGATATGACATGCTATATAGCTCATGTATAGCAGTGTAGAATTGATTCCTGCTTGTTGTGAAGGTTGAGATCCAGAAACTTGTTTATGAGCAGAAGGCCACGTTGGATGGTGAAATGCTCAGCTTTGAGACTGAAATGGAAGAGAGGAGGAAATCTCTTGAAGAGGAATTCAGAATCAAGAGAGTAGAAATTGAGCGGAAGGAAGTTCAAATACAAAGAACAGAAGTTGGGGAAACGAGAGTCCTCTTTGGATGCAAAGACAGAGAGATTTAAGGAGAAAGATAAGGAACTTGAGTCAATGTTGAAAATCTCAAAAGAGAAGGACAAGTCCATGAAAGTTGAGGGAAAAAAACTGGAGGTGGAGAAGAAACAGTTATCTGCTGAGAAAGAGGCCTTGGAGAATCTCAAAGAGATGAAATTGAGAAGATTAAAGCAGATATTGCTGAAAAGAAGTTGGAGATAAAAGAGGAGAGTGAAAACCTTAGATTAAATGATGAGGAGAGGTCGGAACAACGCCGCTTGCAAGCAGAATTGAAAATGGAGATAGAAAAATGCCGATCTCAACAGGAGTCACTTCTAAGAGTAAGAAAAGAGCTTAAGGAAGAAAGAGAAAAATTTGAGAAAGAGTGGGAAGCCTTGGATGAGAAACGGGCTGCAGTTGTTGAAGAGCAAAGAAAGTTTCTGGAACAGAAGGAGAAGTCCGGAAAATGGCAGTCCTCTGAACAAGAAAGGTTGAAAAGGGAGAAACATGAGATGGAGGAGTATATGTGGAGGGAGTTGGAAGCGATAAAAGTGGAGAAAGAATCATTTGCCGCCAAGATGAAACATGAGGAATCTGATTTATCTGAAAAAGTGCAGAATGAGCGCAATCAAATGCTACGGGAGTTTGAGTTGATGAAAGTGGATCTTGAATCCAGTCTTCAAAAGCGGCAGGACGAGACACAGAAAAAGGCGGTTCTTTTGGAGAAACAATTTGAACTGGAGAAGGAGAAGGAGCTTAAAAGAATAAGTGAGATGAAAGAAATTGCTCTAAGAGAAATGAATGAAATAACGTCTGAGAAGGACAGGATAGAGACAAACAGACATTTCTGCTCAACAAGAAACAGATGGATGAAGATCAGATTAAACTGTGTGAAGACATTGAGAAACTATTTCTTCTCAGTGACAAGCTGAAGGATCAAAGGGAAGAGTTAATTAATGACAGAAGCCGCTTCCTTGCGTTTGTTGAGAAGTTCAAGAGCTGTGAGAAATGTGGAGATGAAGCTAGAGAATTTATACTCTCTGATCTACAATCACCTCAAATGGGGGATAAAGAGATTCTCCCGCTGCCTAGGCTGGTGGATGAGTTGTCAAAGAAGCCTTGTAGTAGGGTGAGCCCTTTTGGTAGATCACTCGTGGAAAAGTTTCCCAATGAACTTGGTTTGGTTCATTCAGATTCTGGAAGCCGCATGTCTCGGCTAGGTAAGTGCATATCCAAAATCTTCAAGCCAATCTCCAAGTGAAAAAATCGAGTTTGATTCTGCTTCCCCGCAGTCCCATAAAAAGTGTAGCTTGGAAGAGGACCATAGAGGGTTGGGTACCGCTAGAAATGAGGAAACAAACAAAGGACAAGGCACTATTGAAAATGAAACAGAACCATCATCGGGAAAAATTGAGGCGGCAACTTTCCACTAGGGATTTAAATCTGTTGACATAATTAAAGTAGTTGATGATGGGCACGCGCCATCTGTGGATGACAGTAGCTATTTGCATGATTAGATGCTCGATCTGCTAGAAAGTTCTCAGCATTCTGAGGTGAGAAAGAGTCGATGAAAAGGTGGGAAGAAAAACAATGGAATTCACAGAACTAGCATAATCTAAGCTTTTTGACATAAGTCCTAAATTGAATAAAATAGATAATGGAAAATTTTAAAAAAATTAGAAAAAACTTAGATTATGCTAGTTTCTGGGAAGATTACGCCATTAACATGAATAGCAGGCTAAGCGATTACTCGTGTCTCGGAGTTCACATCTTTTTTCCTTTCATGGTTTGAAAGGTTTTCCCGGATTATGTAGGCAATGTTCAAATTTCAGCTCTTGATAGTCATTGTATGAGGAAGATTGACGTGGGCATTTTGTGTTTCTAAACTTTCTCAATTTGATATCTACAACGTACTCTTTCTTGTTCACAAAGTTGCAGCAGGAGAATTATCTTTGGATGGGTCAGATGGGTCAATATGGGTCGGACCATATTTGACCCGACCCGACCCGACCCATGTCGCAACCTAAAATTAGGATAATGGATTATTAGGTCAGTTAAATTAACTAACATAATTCGGACTCTCCCAAACCCTACCAAATCGCAACTTAGGTTTTACTGAAATGATTTTTAATTTAGGAGCCGCCACTAATCATTTATGGTAGGATGATTAGAAACCTATAAAAAATAGTGGGAGAACTATTTTATCTCTACGAGCCAGAGTTAATGAGTTCGGGGACTTGATTACGTTAATTAAAAATTAACGCCATTTCGGTGCCAATTTCATGACCATGCCCTTTTTCAATTGATTTATGTGACTTGAAATGTTTTCTTTTTTTTGTGTTTTCTGTTTTATTATTATTTTTTTATTTTTGAATTTCTTAGAAAAAAGATTTGAACAAAATTAATCAAGAATGCCCATAATATACCTTTAATTTCGAATTTTCGCTAATTCACTCATTTTCGAATATTCGGATTAGAGTAGAATTTTTAACGCTACATCCTCGAAGATTCGAATCAGTATGCGAGTACGTGTATAAGACGACAACGTCCCTCTTGCCAGACGGAAAGAATACGAGGTCTTATACTAAATCATCATCCCACCCCATAAGATCATGGATAAGGCAAATGATTTAATTTTTCGAAGGGACTAGACACATGGGGAGCATATATTATAGGCATGCTTGTTTGAAAATGTGCAAACATTAATATATAAAAAAAATTCCGAGGACCACCTAGGGTGGATGAATTTTTAAAGGGGATATGCCCCTATCCACTTGGGACTCATATCTTTTAAATTAAGAAAAGATTATCACTTAAGATTTTCAATAAATTTTAGATAATTTTCAAAATTTTAAATGATGTTTGAATTCGGGTGAAATCTTATCTTATCTTTAGAATTTTGAGAAAGCTTTCTTTAAGGTTCAAAAAGGTTAATCTAGATAATTTCCCAAATTTTAAAAATATTTTAAAGATTCAAATAACTTTTAAATCCAATTCAAATATGAGAAAAATCCGGATATTTCAAATAAATTCACAATATGTTGGGTTAAGATTAAGATTCGAAATTTATTCAACCCACAAGATATCTTAACTATCCAGATAATCTACTCAAAATATTCCAAATTAGTCCAGCAACAAGATTTCCCGTAGAACGGAATGCCAATTGTTTGCAAGAACCTTCTTCAAATTTCGAAATTAGGTTATACTAACATTGATTATCAATTTTTGAAGATATGGAGAAAATAGGCTCAAAATTCATGAGATATGCATCACGTTCAACATCCACCGACTTTCAAAGACATCACAGAGTTTGACCAATTGATGAAAACCTAACGTGCGTAAAAGTCAAGAATTCGCCTCATGCAGCCCACTCAATCAAACAACATTAACCGTTAGAGATCCCCCATTCTAGGCTTAAGGTTCCCTTTATATAGAGTTCACATGTTATAAACCTAGCTAGCAAATCTTGACCATTAAATTGAGAATCCTAGTTAGACTAGGACTGAATTTTAACCGTTAGATAAAAAGAATATGCACTTTGAGGGGTCCACATTGATCAAAACCCTAAAAAAAATCGGCACTAATAAACATACACATGGGTTGATCGAATTTTACAAAAATCCATGGGCTCCATGATTTTTGAGGGCTTTTAATTAACTGAAGGCCTTGAAATATTGGCCAAATAATTAAAAAAATAGGTCTAAGGCCATTTAAAATTTGGTACCCACTACCTTAGGCCATGGCCGAATTTTTCATTCAAATTTATGGGCTCGTCTCAAATTCTCAGGCTCAATGATATCAAATAAAAAAGACTTAATAAAATTCTTAACCCCAAACAGACCAAAACATGCTTGAAGATAGGTCCAAATATAGCTCCTGAAATTTTGGCATTCCTCTCTACGCTTGATGGGGTTTCCGAATCTGGTCCATCCACCTGTCGAATTGACTCGCCTCCGAACATACATGCAAATCACATGACTGATATAAATGTGTAATGCATGAAAATTTATTTTTTTTGGGAGAATTATGATTAACTCTCATTTTATGAATGAATTTCTAAAAATTCAAAATTTAGGTGTCAATAGCTGCCCCTCTCTGAGTGGAAGCTTGCAGAGGTTTTGCTCAGAAACCAAAATTGAAACCTAAATTTTGCAAATACAAATGATGATGAAATTTTTTGGCGGGAGTAAATCCCATTTTCTGATGCAAAAGGAAATGATGCATGAAATGCAATGCTATAAATAACATGTGTTAAAACTTCTCCTATCCCACATCAAAGAAATCTGCACATGGATCGCCTATGAAAATACCTGTGTCACCAGATACCTCATAAGCTAATGATTCCTTTAACCTCCAGACCTCCAGTGGATGCTAAGATACTGGCCCATCTGTTGCCAAAAGTTTCCTTCTGAAGTGAAACGGCGCAAGATCTGTGTAGAGTTTGAAAATATGCTCGAGTTATGATTCGAGCTGGCCATTTGTCTCTTGGGACCTCCTCAACGGGTGACCATGAGTCAGCAAAAATAATCTCTCGCGACATTCTCACGAAGGTTTCACCATACCAAGACGAGAGATGCCTCTTGGGACCTCCTCAACGGGTCACCATGAGACAGTAAAATGTCTCTTGCGACCTCCTCAACGGGTTAGCATGAGTCAGTAAGGTGTCTCTTGCGACCTCCTCAACGGATCAACATGAGTCGGTAAAATAACCTCTCGCGACCTTCTTTCGAAAGTCTCACCATATCAAGACGAGAGCTGCCTCTTGGAACCTCCTCAACGAGTCGCCATGAGGCGGTAGAAATAATTTCTTGCGACCTTCTCAAGCAAGTCTCATCGTATCAAGACAAGAGATACTGTATCATCTGAATTGGATCAGTATGAATGCAAAATGGTGTGATGCCTGAAAAATTGTCAATACAACATGAAGGGCCAGAAATGACAACTTAAATTTTAAAAGTTGCCAATCTGAAAAGGGTTCAGAAAACTTACCTGGGTTTCCTGAGTGATGAATGAATGATGGCTAGGCTACTGTATCGTACATGTCCGTTTGCTTGAAAAACATGATGATATGCACAAACCGTTGCAAATGCAATGTTATATGCCAGAAAAGTTTTGAGTGCTTTTGCTAGCATTATAAAGCTCCACTGGAGAATTTTGTCAATAAGGAAGCCTATCAGACCCTTTTGACAATTCTGATCATGTTGAATGAGGAATTTCAGTCACAAATTAGATTTTTGGATAGAAATGATCTTGCTCGCACTTCTCCGAGCGACATTCATAGGCATTTGAAACCTTATATTAACCCAACTGTCCTAATCTGAAGAGACTTTTGGAAAGGATTGTAATGTAGGTTCAGGGTTGGCTTGGAAATGAAAGGCCTATTTTCGCAAAGGGTTCATGAAGATGAGACTGGTGATCATTCGCCTCTGTCACTTTGCGCTTCAAAAAATGCTCATTCTTTGAGGAACATATTTTGAATGAATTCATGTGAGACCTCCTTTCCTTTTGGAGATTTTTTTTGAGACAGCTCTCTTTTCTTTCTCTTTTGTCATGGAAAGCTCCGACATATTTCTGTCTCTTTCTCTCTTTTTTCCCTTTTTTTTATGGCGCAATTTGCTCTCTTTTCTTTTCTGCACAACGAGCTCTTTTGAAAAAAAGAATGAAAGGTCTCATCTGAGTTGCCTGCATATTGTGCTATCAAATCTTCAAGTTTCAGCTTGTCCCAAGGCATTTTATCTTTCAGGTGATTCAAAACAATTTCTTTTTTAGGATGATCACGAACCGGGTTTGAAAGAAATGAATCCGCCGCTCAAATTGGGTTTAGCAAATGATCAATGTGTACGGGTGTAGAAATGAAATGCTCTTCGTCATGTCCAAGGCACTTGAGCTAACATAGAATTTGCATGCAACAAACATACTCGGAGATTGATGCAAGTGAAAGCAAGAAAACTCTACTCATCCTTGGAACTTTCTGAGATTTGCCCCAATGTGGGATTGTTCCTGACAGGGTTATGAAATGAAACCACCATTCAAAGGGTTTAGCAAAGGGCAACCTGTAGTGTTTGGATAGATGAAATGAATGCCTCACATCATTTTGGTCATCATACTTTTCACTAGATAACCATTTACTTTGTAAGCATGGAAATTCTCACATTTACTCACTGGGGACTGTAAAATAGGACGTATATGGAAATGACTTGCCTTTCATCGTCCTGAGATTCCTCATTCAAAATGGTCAGTCCAATTAGATCAGAGAGACTTCCTAATTGAAATTATCTCACAGTGGAAAATAATAATGCAAACAAAACAGCAGACAAGTAGAGCATGACTAATCATTAAATGAGCATGAATGATCATCAAATGGATATTATAATTTGATCAGAAAAAGTGTCAGGGCAACTCAAATGTAGTATTTCTTTACAGCATCAAAGTTAACAGGACTAGTGAAAACATGACCATCCATCTCAGCCAGGATTAGAGCACTGCCTGGGAGCACCTTCTTCACAACATATGGACTGCTATAGTCCGGAGCAAACTTCCCTTCTGGAAGGGGAACAATAGGCACTAGTTTTTGCAGCACAAGGTCCCTTACCTGAAAATGTCGAGGTCTAACTTTCTTATTAAATGATCTGGCAACCCTCTGCTGGTAACAGTGACCATGGCATAAAGCTTTAAGTCACTTTTCATCTATCAGGTTCAACTGGTCCATCCTATGCTGGGTCCAATCGGCTTCAATCAACTCAACTTGAGATAGTATGCGTAAGGAAGGGATTTTGATGTGGACATCGAACCCTATCGAGGAGGTGGTGCTAGGGACCCAATGTTCTATCCGCTAGGTCCGATTACTCGAGCGAGAGCAAAGGAATTCAAGCAAGCTATCGGCATCATGGTTCAAGATTTTTGGAATAAAGACAATTTGGATTCGAGACTTGAAGATTCTGAAGCTCCTTGGTGCAACATGACATTTACCGAATTCAAGAGATTTCACTGATCAGGAAAGTTACCGATTCTCGAACTCACCGATCGGACGACTTCCCGAATCTCTTAGACAACTTACCGAGTTAGGAAACTTACCGAATCTCAGACTTACCGAACCAAGCTACCGATTCTTTGGGGATATACGTTTTCCTATTTTAGGAAACTTAGTGATATGGATAATCACAATATTTGATTTGTATTCCGTTTTCTTAGATTAGATTTGATTTCAATATTCGTTATTTTTAGGATATCTTTACGTAATCCTGGTTCCTAAAGGAGTCCTATCTATATAAAGGACATCCATCTTTGTAAGACAACAACGTTGACTCAGAATTTTATACAGAGAGGTTTTCTCTTCTCCAAGCTCTCTTGAGGACTAGATCTTATTAAGACTTCCTTGTGGCGATTGAACTGACTTATCGAACAAGATCAAGAATTCTCTTGTCCGTGGCGTCTATAGCGTTGATTGGTTGACACAGGTTCGTCAACATATCACGTTCATACCGAGGTTACCAATCATAGGTTCGATTGGGGGTCGAGGTTCACAATTCGCAACTCCTGGATCTTCGTAGAATGGTCTGTTTCCGCACCGATTCACATCATCTGGTATCAGAGCAAAGATTCTACAAGGTCTAGTTATCCTACTTTTACTACTTATCATTCAACAATCTAGGGTTTATAGAATTAGGATTTTTTCGATCATAATTATTTTGATTGTATTGAGTTTGTAAAAAAAAAAAAGTTTTGGCCAAAATAAAAAAAAAGGAGAAAAAAGCCAAAAAAATTCAAAAAAAATTCAAGAGGATGACTCGTTTCTTTTATTGTTAGTTGGACCGAATATATAAAAAAAAATTCAATAGCGAGAATCGAATCTAAATTCGAATCTAGCAAAGGTTGTGAATTGTTAAACTGAGCAGCATATTGCTGAGTTGATCTTGCTTGGTGGTTTGGTCGACTATTGTGAGGAGGTTGAGGTTGATTTATAGTCTGATAAAGAACTTGTGAGAAGGAAACGAGAGGAAAAAGGCAAGAGTGTGTGAGCTTAATTGAGGGAAGAAAAAGCCTGGATTGAGTTAAACATGAGGGGAGTGACAAACACCTAGAGCGAAAACACGTGAGGGAGTGTTTGGTGAGGTATCTTTAATTCCTAACATTTTCTTGCAGGTTTAAAAAAATCATGTCAGGCCAGGAAAGCGTAAATCAAAGGGAGGATGGCACCAATCCAAGGGGTGATGCGTTTTTAGCAGGCATCCAGTAGTTGAGTTTATAACTTAAAGAACTTAGCAACAGAGTTGTGAAGTGTGAGACGAGGCTTGATGGTGATCGAGAACCACCACGAGGAAGGCCGCAAAATCAACGAGAGGAGTCTAGGCTACAACCTAGATGGCAGCGACAATTTGAGGATGAATGTGTCCGATACAGAAGATGACCGAGATGGCGGGTTTGGGAGGAGAAACAGATGCCAAGAGTTTAGACATTGCGAAGATGATGAACTTGGCAATATCAAGATGAAGATTCCATATTTCCAAGGAAAGAATGATCCTGATGCGTATCTAGATTGGGAGAAACGAATGGAGATGGTATTTGACTGCCAGCGATATTCGGTGCTCAAGAAGGTAAAAATTGCAGCTGTTGAATTCACTGATTATGCTATAATTTGGTGTGATCAACTTGTGACTAGTAGGAGACGCAACAGTGAGAAGCCGGTAGAAACGTGGGATGAGATGAAAGCGGTAATGAAGAGGCGCTTCATGCCAATTCATTACCACAGAGACTTGTTCCATAAACTACAAAATCTCACACCAGGCAATAGGAGCGTGGAAGAGTACTACAAAGAGATGGAGATTACCATGATCCGTGCTAATGTGGTGGAGGATCGTGAAGCCACACTGTCACGATTTTTGTATGGATTGAACCGAGATATAGCCAGGGTGGTAGAGCTGCAACACTATGTTGAGTTGAAGGAATTAGTAATTAAAGCTATCAAGATTGAAAGGCAATTGAAGTTGGACCGAAATCACACGAGTGGAGGAGGTTCAAGCTCGACTCGGAAGCCCAATTGGAAGAGAGACGAGAAGTCGAATTTGAAAGGGAACAACTCCAAAGATGAAACTTTAAAGGAGAAGGAGAAAAATGGAAGAGTTGGTTCGAATCCGGCTTCAAGTAAAACTGAAAATCATAACACTAGAACTCGTGAAATTAAATGTTTTCAAGTGTTTAGGCATGGGTCATATGGCAAATCAATGCCCCAATAGGAGGGTGATGATAGTGACTGCACCTGGAGATGTTCAATCTGAAAGTGACAGGGAGGAAGAAGATGATGTCATGCCGTCATTGGAGGATTGTAGCGATGTCGAGATGCCAATTAAGGGTGAATTAATGGTAGTTAGACATTCTCTTAGCGTGCAAGTTAAGGAGGAGGAGCATCACCAGTAACATGATAACTTGTTCCATATAAGATGCTTGGTGAATGGTAAGATTTGTAGTTTAATTGTTGATGGAGGTAGTTGTACAAATGTGACAAGTTGTATTATGGTTGAGAAACTAGGATTGAAGACTACAAAGCACCCTAGACCATATAAACTTCAGTGGTTGAATGATAGCGGTGAAGTGAAAGTGTCAAAGCAAGTCCTAGTTCCATTTGAGATAGGGCGATATAAGGATGAGGTGGTGTGTGATGTTGTACCTATGCAAGCGAGACATCTTTTGCTTGGTAGATCATGGCAGTATGATAGGAGGGTACATCATGATGGGTACACTAACCGATATTCATTGATGATGAATCAGAAGACTTACATTTTGGTACTAATGACACATACTGATGTGTATGAAGATAAATTGAAACTACAACGTGAGGCTGAGAAAGAGAGAAAAAGTGAGAAAACTAAGAGCTTGCTTGGAGAGTTTGAGACGCAAGAAAAAGGAGAGGCTGAGAAAAACAGAGTGGTAAAAGCCGAGGGAAAAGCAGAGAGAAAAGAAAAGAGAGAAAAGAATTTCTATGCAAGATCGAGTGAAGTGAGGAGAGCTTTGGTTTTGGACAGACCAATGCTTGCACTTTTGTACAATGAGGCATTATTTACTACTAACGATCATGACTCGAGTTTGCCTAGTTCTGACGTATCTTTATTGCAGGAATTTGAAGATGTCTTTCCTGATGAGATTCCTGGAGGTTTACCACCGATTCGAGGCATAGAGCTTTAAATCGACTTGATACCTGATGCACCATTACCTAATCGACTCGCATATCGAAGTAATCCCGAGGAGACAAAAGAACTTCATCGGCAAGTTAGTGAATTACAGGAACGAGGATATGTGTGAGAAAGTCTTAGCCGTGTGTTGTTCCTGTTTTGTTAGTGCCAAAGAAGGATGAGACTTGGCGAATGTGTGTTGATTGCCGAGCAATCAATAATATTACGGTAAAGTATCGACATCTTATTCCTAGATTAGATGACATGTTAGATGAGTTACATAGGGTTTACATATTTACTAAGATTGATTTGAAAAGTGGCTATCATCATATTAGGATGAAAGACTGGGATGAATGGAAAACTACATTTAAGACCAAGTATGGATTGTATGAGTGGTTAGTCATGCCGTTTGGTTTAACTAATGCACCTAGTACTTTCATGAGACTTATGAATCATGTTCTGCGAACTTTTATTGGACTATTTGTGGTTGTCTATTTTGACAATATCCTGATATATAGTCGGAGTCTTGATGACCATATTGAACATGTGCGAGCTATTTTGCAGGTTGTAAGGGCTGAGCAATTATATGCTAACCTAAAGAAGTGCTCTTTTATGACTAACAAATTAGTATTTTTAGGGTTTGTTGTTGGTGCTAATGAAATTCGGGTTGACGAAGAAAAGGTGAAAGCAATTCGTGAGTAGCCGACACCTAAGACTGTAAGAGAAGTACGCAGCTTTCATGGCTTAGCAAGCTTCTATCGCAGATTTGTGAAAGACTTTAGCACCATTGCTGCACTTTTAACCGAGGTTATCAAGAAACATGTGGGTTTCACGTGGGGAGAAGAGAAAGAGAAAGCATTCAATTTGTTAAAGGATAAGCTAACTAATGCTCTTTTGTTATCTTTACCAAATTTTAGTACTACGATTGAAATAGAATGCGATGCTTCTGCTATAGGAATTGGAGCCGTTTTGATGCAAGGATGACGTCCCATAGCTTATTTCAGCGAGAAGTTAAGCAGAGCAACATTGAATTATCCAACTTACGATAAAGAGATGTATGCTTTGGTGCGAGCTTTGGAGACTTGGCAACATTACCTATGGCTAAAGGAGTTCGTGATCTATATAGACCACGAGACCTTAAAGTACTTGAGAGGGCAGCAAAAGTTGAACAAAAGACATGCCAAATGGATGAAGTTCATCGAGACTTTTCCATATGTAATCATGTATAAGAAGGGTAAGGAAAATGTGGTAGCCGGTGCACTTTCTCGAAGGTACGCAATTCTAACTACTCTAGGGGCAAAGTGTTTAGGTTTTGAGCATATCAAAGAATTATATACTGATGATGATGACTTTAGAAGAGTGTTTGAAGCTTGTGAGCATGTTGCGTTTGAGAAATTCTATAGACATGATAGCTTTCTCTTTCGTGAAAATAAATTGTGTTTGCCTAGATGTTCTCTGCGTGAATCGTTAGTGCAAGAGGCGCATAGTGGTGGTTTAATGGGACATTTTGGAATTAATAAAACGTATGAAGTGCTGTATGAACATTTCTATTGGCCACACATGAAGCGAGATGTCACACGTGTTTGTGAAAAGTGCATTGCATGTAAACATGCTAAATCTACAACTAAACCACTTGGTTTGTATACACCTTTGCCTATCCCGACGTATCATTGGGTTGATATTTCTATGGATTTTGTGTTAGGATTGCCTAGATCTAAGCATGGTAGGGATTATTATGTGGTTGTAGATCAATTTTCAAAGATGGCTCATTTTATACCATGTCATAAATCCGATGATGCATCACATGTTGCTGATTTGTTCTTTCGTGAGGTTGTGCGTTTGCATGGCATGCCTAGGTCCTTTGTTTTTGATCGTGATACTAAATTTCTTAGCTACTTTTGGAAGACATTATGGAAGAAATTAAGTACACAACTTTTGTTCTCTACTACTTGTCATCCACAAATTGATGGTCAGACTGAAGTAGTAAATATGACTTTAGGGATATTATTACGTGCTATCATTAAAAAGAACATTGTTTACCGCATGTTGAGTTTGCATTCTGCTACTAAATTCATACCGTTTGAGATTGTCTATGATTTTAATCCATTAACTCCGTTAGATTTAACCCATTTGCCTGTTGAAGAGCGTGTGGATTTAGATGGTGCTAAGAAGGCCAAATTTGTGAAGACATTGCATGAGCATACACGACTGAATATTGAGCATAAGACAAAACAATATGCAAAGCAGGCCAACAAAGGACGTCTTCTCGCCAATGGCCATTTGAAATGAGAAAATTGAATTTTTGGGCAAAAAATGCCAAATGACCGTTTTACCCCTTGCCCATTTATCTTTGCCTTAAGGACTTTTAAAGGTCAAAATGGTCATTTGGCACTCCCAAGTAGCTACCGAAAATTGGAGGGAAAGCTGGTCAAAGAGAGTCAAAGCTTAGAAGGCCAATAATTGGTGGCTTGACAAGTGTCAAGAGGAGAAGAAGCTAAGTATTAATCACCATTAATGAGCATCTTGTCAAAATGTCACCAATTATTTGTGGAGTATGATCTGCAGCCTCATTTGGACGACCACCCCACTCCCCTTCTCCATTTTCTTCATTTTCCTCTTCATTTACACAACCAAAAATTGCCCAGAAGACCAGTTTCTACCCGTACAATGGCCATCTCTGGTGATCTTTTCACCGGTACCGACCACCACATGTTAATTCAAGATGTCCTTGATGATTTCCAATTAGTTTCATGATTTTTAGAGGTTTAGTTAATTTATGGTGATTTTTGGAAGAAAAACGGACAGATTCTGAGCTAACTAAGAGAAGGCCATGGTTCACCCTTTTAGAAATTTCAAATGGCTCCGAAATTTTTGTGGGAACTCTGTAACATCTAGTACTTGAGTCCACAGAGAAGAAATGATAATTTTATTGGAGGTTTGAGGTATTTTCATGGCTGACTTTGAGTGACAAAATCTGGACAGATTCTAACCGTCGCGCGCCAAGGAGAAATCGAGTTATTGGAGGTCTTCGGGGTATTTTTTTCTCTTCGAAACTTTTGATGAGCCTCCCTAACACTTGTATTGAGGTTCTAGCAAGTTTAGTTTTAAGAAATTGGGACCTAGGATCGAAATATGGACTGATTATTCGGGATAGGCTCAAACCGGTTCTGTTTTGGATAATACTTTATTTGTACCAAATCTGTTGGGGGCAGTTAGAAGGGTATTTTGACTTTAAATTTATGCAAGGGACTACCTATAATGATGATTGAGGCGTTAGTGGAAGGTATGTGCAGTGGATTGGGGTTTAGAGGTGATTTAAGGACTATTATGGGCGCGAAACCTTCGACCTATATTCTGCCCTATAGGTTGTTGTTTGAACTGAATAAATAAAGGGTTCGTAGAGATGTCGACGTGTATTTGATCTGTTAATGTAGATATCTTGAGTTGCCATTTGATTGACTATTGAAGGATTGGTACGATGGTAATGAGAATTGATTGGATTTTGATTTAAATTGATGAATTCCTAGGACGGCGTGAGAACTTTGGTTGGCCGTGCCCTGGTGGTATTAGGAAAGACTAGTTGGTGGGAAATTTTACTGATTGCTTAAGGTAAGTGTTTCCTAAGCCCTTACTTGAATCCTAGGACGTAACTGGATGAATGCTTGTATAGCGTGGTGATGTGACAATAGCAAGATAACTATGAATGTGTGGTTTTTAATGACGAGAATGTCTATATGAGATTGTTTGGCTAGAATGCCCTTGAAATTTTAATGGCTAGAGAGCTCCGATGCATCATAATTGGCCAGAGAGCCACGATACTTTATTAAATGGCCAGAGAGCCCTTGAGATTGCATGGCCCGGGAGCCCCGATGCAAATAAATGGCTAGAGAGCCCTGATATCGATAAATGGCCAGAGAGCCCTGATATAGATGAATGGCCAGAGAGCCCTGTGGATTACATCGCGGCCTGGGAGCCCTGTTGATGAACAAAAGATTTTATCATTCTATTGACCCACGAAAGTGTATGCTTAATTTATGCTAAAGTGTGAAGCTTGGGTCTCAAGTGGTGTCGTGTGCTTGATGGTTGTTTATTTATATCAAGTACTTTGATGAAGTAATCTTCAATCGCCATATGCCAATGCTTGCTGAATTCCCTGCATCTTGTTGCATTATTGTGTGGTCTAGTGGTTTAGTTTGGGTTAGGTTTCACTTGCTGATATGAATCTCACCCCGTAGTGGGACCTATTTTTTCAGACCCTAAGTCTTAACTATGCTGCCAATCCGACTAGGCGATCCAAAGTAGACGACCGCCTTTTTTGACGAGTTCCCTGCTGAGAAATGTATTGTATATGTAAGGAAACGCACAACCGTTTGGGTAGATGACGGTAAACCGAAGTCACAGTCCCACAGCTTCGAAGCTTGGTTTTGTCGACTAGGTAACAATAATCTGATGGGACCTCTATTGCCTAAAGATGTTCCATCGGAGGCGGTTCCTAACTGGTGTCATCCGTCCCGTCCAGAGGTAGAAGTGGAGAATCCAGCATCAGCAGGAGGTTCAAGGAATATTCCGGAAGAGTCGAAGTCTAATCCTACAGAGGAATACATGAATTATATCGAAATCTCCGCCGACGAGATCGAAAACTCCGACGAGGATGACAAAGAGGCAACTGAGGAAAATTCCGAGGAGACATCCTAGGACGTACCATCTGAGACCTTTTC
This sequence comes from Rhodomyrtus psidioides, assembly GCA_021437785.1. Lineage (NCBI taxonomy): Eukaryota > Viridiplantae > Streptophyta > Magnoliopsida > Myrtales > Myrtaceae > Rhodomyrtus > Rhodomyrtus psidioides. The sequence continues at coordinate 822,138 of JAILYB010000211.1, read as the reverse complement.
TGACTATAACCCAGAAGACGAAGAGGACAGTGGAAGCGACGGGTCAAGCGGTTCATCCAAGTAGCGGAGGAAGAAGTGTGTAGGGACAATATGACTAGGAACAATTTTGATGTTAGACTTTTCAATATGCTAAGTGATAACCAAGAACTTAAGCCTTAGTTCCTTTTTCCTACCCAAGGGTGCGGCTTTGTCTTTTGTTCTTTCCTTTTCCCTGTTGTACTGGATGGTTGCATGGTGTATATATAAGTGTGTGTGCTTTGCTGTTTGTCCAAATTCCATATGTTGTTTATTGTTAGGGTGTTGTGTCCTTCCGCTTGTGCATTTCATTTCATTTAGGCCATGTGGGTCATGGGATTTATTTTATTGGCCTGAGGCGGATGTGACGTGCTCGTTGGGAATATGGGGCATGACATCATTGGAGTGTCTCTATGTCTTTAAAAGGTTGTTAAGACATCATAGATTATTATTTGATTAGTTGTTGAGGTATTGGTGTGAAGGAATTGAGGAATGAATGAGTTATGATGTGATTTTGATGGAATTTCTCTAGGATTGTCACTTGGCCATGAGTCAGCTGAGTTAGGAGGATCGTTTGATTGGGGAATTGCTAGCTTGATAGAAGGTAAGTGTTTTTTAAACTTTTACTTGAACACTAGGACACTACTAGATAGGTTGGTTGGATGAATTGACTGATTGGTAAAGCATGTAGCTTAAATTGCTTGATGCAATCGTGTGTTGAGAGCCCAGGCAATGAATGATTGTGATAACTGTGAAAATTGTGTGTGTGTGTGTGCGCGCGTGTGTTTACATGCCATGTGTTGTTGTCTGGCTGAGCTTCTGCTTATCACTTGTTGTGTAGTCTGGTGGGACTGGCGGTTAGGTCCAGGTTTAGGGTTTACTTACTGAGATTTATATCTCACCCCGTTAGAGATTAACATTTTTTAGGTTCCAGGCAATGAAGCATTAGTTGGACAAGGATTGGCATTCGAAGAAGTAGTTAGTTGAATAATTATAAGATATTATGTGACCTTAGGGATTGTAATTATTTTTGTGGATATGAAATTGAACCCTTGGTATTTGACTACTGTAACCCCTGATGCACATTTATTCATATGAGAAGTGTACCATGTTTCTATCCCAAGTTATCTTGTTGTTATTATGAGTGGAGTTGATTCTTGCTTCCATAGTTTAAATGAATAGTGACGATTGAAGGCCGATGAATCCTGGGCAGCACGTAGTGAATGGCAAGGCCTTTGTGGGATTCTCGCGGACCAAACAGGTTCGGGGCGTGACGCGGAGATAGCACCACTAGTCTATTGAAGCCCACCAAAGTCCCTAGAGGAGTTACACCCAGTTGGTGTCATCCTATTCGTGATGAGGTCGAGGTTGAAGTTTTCGTAATTAGTTCGAGGAACGTTCCGGAGAAGACCCCAACTGTTGAGGAGAATATAATGGTGACAAAGCTTTTTGCTTCGGAGGATGACGAGGAGAGTGATTCCATGGAGGTGCGTTATGAGAGTTTCTCCGATTACGATCCCGACGAAGATGAAGACGAAGATGAAGACGAGGCTAGTAGTTCTGTCTAGTAGCCTTAAGTGTTGTAGGTTCTTTTGGGGTGACTTCTTTTGATTCGAGACTTTTGGTTAAGACCTTGGTGTTGTCTTTTGGGTTTGGTTCTTAGTCTCCCTTGATCCCTGTCTTGTAGTAGGTACTCCGTCAGTTCACCCAAAACGTTGTAAGTAAACTTGAAGTTTTATGATATGTATAGCTTGATGATGTCCCATTTCATCTTATTTTGTATTGCATGGAGTCGTGATCATTTCCGCTTGCGCATTAGTATTCATCTATGTATCGATAGCCGTATGGATCCTGGGTTGCCTTCTAATTCGATTACGTGATCGTGGGATGTGGCGCGCTCGCGTGACATCCTGTACCAGTCCCGGCCCCTGCCCCGGCCCTAGTCTCGATCCCCAGTCCCGGTATCCGGCCTTGGCCTCGAACCCGGCACAGGTCCCCAACTCCTGCACCGGCCCCGGTCCTCGACCCCGGCCCGGGCCACGGGTCTTCGACCCCGTACCCTGTCCTAGTGCCGTTCATGGTCCTCGGCCCCAGCCCAGGTTGCCGGGCCCCATCCCGATTGCCGACCCCGATCCCGATCCCGATCCCCTGTCCCAGTCCCCGATCGTCGACCATTGTTCCTATCCTCAGTCTCGGCCCTGGCCCCGGTCTCAGTATCTTGTCCCCGGCCCCTGCCCCGATCCCTACCCCCAGTCCTGGTATCCAATCCCCGGTCCTAGCCCCCGATCACTAGCCCCGACCCAGCCCCGATCGCCGGCCCCTATCCCGACCTCTGTCCAGGCCTCGGTCCTCATCGCAGGTCCCGACTCCAGTAACCTCGGGGCTTGCGACCGACGACAAGGACCATTTACAATGTGTAGAAGGAAGCTGTGCTTATGGGTAAAAAATGGGTCGAAAATAGGTTTAAGTGTGTGACCCATTGTTGACAAATTCATTTTTACTTCAACGTTTTAGACTCATTTTTAGTGAATCCTTTGAAAGTTAATGACCCATTTTATACAAAATATGGATCAAATATGGGTCTATGACCCATATTGCCAGCTCTAAGCTAAACCGTGTTTATAATTGCGGCCAAAAAAGGGAGAGTCCCCCTTACACTACACACTGGGACTGTTAAAAGAATTGTAACTTCTTTAGAAATTGACTGTTGGGAAAAACAATTCTATCATGGAATTGTCAATCACATATGTTTGTGGGGAGAAATACTTTACGAAAAAGAAAAATAAATTTTCAAAAATAAATTTTCAAGAGAAAGAGTTTGTTTTCCTTTATATGGTGGTATGACTGAATTTTTTTTTTAGGTATTTGAATCTCATTTGAAAAACGATGTAATCTCCTGACTTTATCTAGGAATTTTTTTTTGAAATTTTAAATATTTTTTTTGATATTAAATTTGTTTTTGATTTATTTATTTATTTATTTTTCTTTTATCTCTACCGGTCGCCAAGCCTTAGCAACGTCCAACGAATGGGTACAGTGTGGCATCCCCCGTTTGCTCTATTCCTAATGATCAAGGATTTAGAATCTCATCGTAGTGGATTAAGCAAGGTGATCAAGTTATGTCAAGGCGACATACGTGAAAGTGAGTTAGGAAATTACCAAGGAATTGATTAATTTTGGATTGTCATGGCTTAAGTGATAATATGAGGAATTGGTCGAGTACATTTGAATTTGATGGATAGAAATTCGAGTTTCATTGACCAATTTCCCATCAAATAGAGTTGATGAGATATCAGGGAAAATCAATTGAGGAATTTCAAGTCAAGGGATTATAAAAGCATTGGTTGAGATTTATAGTTCTAAGATCAAATTATTATCAAGTGAAAATCATTGACGAAATTGAACAATTAATTGGATGTATACCATGGCCGAATATATGAAGGAAATCGCCACCATTGGATTTATCTTGAGGAGCAAGGAAATGAATAAATGGCCGATTGATCAAGAGCTCGTGGAGATTAAAATGAGCATGGTCGTGTGATTTAATTTCCCTAACCTTGGAGGATAAGGAATTTTCAGACAATGGGGGTAGAGACACTTGGCAAGACTATCCCATGTGCATGAATTTCCATTGGAAGAATGACATTGAGAATAAGCAAGAGAATTTGATTGATCATTGGTTCATGGTCGCATCAAGATTATATTGGAATGACTTGTCACCATTGGGGGTATGGACACTTGGCGTAAATTTGAGAAAGAAATCATTATATTATGGGATATGTGTTGACACCTGATTTTTGACCAAGTCTTTTTGCAGTTATATTTTGAAAAATCATAAAAAAATTCATAAAAAGTCAAAAAATTACAAAAATCAATTTTGGTGGCCTTGGCCAAGACTAAGGAACCATTTTTGACCAACAAATAATTTTTCATATTTTTCGTATTTTTTTTAGTATTTTTAGAAAATAGGAAAATACTAAAAAAATCACAAAAATAGTATTTGAGGTCACAAAAATATAGGAAAATAGTCGATATTTTTCTTTTAAATCCCTTGTCATTTTGACCTCATCAAGAGTCGAAATTCAAGTTTAATTTTGTGTGTTTCTTTGTAACGCACATAGTTGAATTTGTCAAAAAATATGTTTTGAGTCTTTTTATTTGAAATATTTTGCATTTTTCGAATCTTGACATTCGACTTGATTTCCCCACATTTCAATTTGGTTCAATTGTGCGCTGACTTGATCAATTTTGGCTTTAGGGACCTAATCGCATAAAAATCTTTTCATTTTAGTCCATATAATGCCAATTCTGAAATTAAACTTTTTCGAGGGACACCCATAGAACCCCAATGCTTTCTCTCTATAGGTTTTGACCCCCTAAATCTAATGGTGGGCTCAATTGGGGCCGATTCGTCCATTAAGAACATCAATTTGGCAAAAAATCGATTTCGGATCCTATCTCACTTTTGGGGGTTTCTCATGATTCTAAGTGTTTCAGTCATAAAAACAACATTTCTAAAGAGAAATCATGCTGGGAAAACAATTGGCAGCTTCAATTTTGCGAAAAGAGTTCAATTTCTAGGGTAATTTGGCCCTTCTTTTGGGAACCGGATATGTCGGGTCGGACAAATCCGACCCATGGACCCGGAACTGTGGACTTTCTTCCTCAATGGATCTCACAGACGAGCGAAGGACATGAGGAAGAAACGGAAGAAAAACAGTTATGGGTGGAGTCGCTTGAAGGAGGTTCCAATCTGTTTTATGAACGAACAAGAGAAACGAAGAGCGGGGGGATGAAAAAAAAACGCACAGAGAGCTGGAGAGGGAGAGAGAGCTTGCGGACAGAGAACTAGAGAGGGAGAGAGAGCTCGCGGAGAGGGAGCGAGAGAGGGAAGACGAGGCAGAGAGCTCGCAGCGAGAGAGAAAGGACGAAAAAGAGAGGAAAGGAGGGAACAGAGAGAGGACGTCTCCTGAAAGCTTCCGTCCACCATTGATAGAGGCGAAAACAGAAACTTCGAAGCCTCGGAGGTGACGATATAAAGTGAGACGAGCTTTGAAACTAGTCCAGCACGCTTCGTAAGGTCTAGAAGAAGATCTTGAAGTCTCGAGATCACCGTTTCATCGCAAAAAAGGTAAGGGCCGTGCTAGAGTTCTTGGAGCTCCGTTAATGGCGACTCTTTTATTCTTGCTCTTTTCTTTGAGATTTTTGTTTCGATCGAGTCTAGAGAACATACTAAGCTCGTATCCATGCTCTTTTTGCATTGAATCTACTCGAAACCATGGATCCGGATCCGAGCCATCCGAACCTGTCGAGAGCCTGAGAGCTCAATCCGAACGAAACTGATGCCTCACGATCATCAAGTAAGTTCTCTCTAACTCCATAGATGATGTTTGATGATCCGAAACACTCGTTCGACGTTAGAAACGGCTAGGGCGGACTCTCGCCGGAGATTAGCTCCGGCCTAGGTTTGCAGCTTAATGAAACCTGATCCTGCTGTGTTGAGTCTATGATATGTTGTAGAGGAAGTCGTAAGGGTTCAAACGACATTGGAATTAGGCCGATTGGAGGTCTGACGGAAGAGAACTCGCCTTCCGACGAGGCGCCGGCGAGAAAGTGCCGGCGTCGATCGTCTTCCCCGGCGAGTCTGTTGACCGGTCAACGAAAGTTGACCGGGTCAACGCCCACATGGCGCTGACGTGGCACCCACGTGGCAACCACGTCAGCCGTTCGGTTATAACCGAATAAACAACAAACTTGATCCAACGGTGGAGGGTTAGCCACGTGTCGCGATCTCGCATTTTTGGAAATAAAAATGATTTTCAGAAATAAAAATTGCCGCAGATCGAACGGTCATGATTCAACCTTGCATTTCAATCGTGGCCGTCGGTTGCTTTCCTTAGATCGGGCCGTCCGTAGTCCGCCACGTGGCACAATCAGGACCACTAGTTCAATTTAGGCGGGAAATTGAAAATTCAAGCGGGAGGATTGAAGCGGCGTCGTTTTGAGGCGGGTCGGATCCGGGCCGGGCCGGTCGCCCGTTGGTCGGGTGAACCGGCCCGAATAACATTTTTTTAAAATAAAAAATCGAAAAAAGATTTTAAAAATAAAAAAATTAGAAAAATCCTAGAAAATCCAAAAAATGTTAGAAAATTCCAAAAAATTCCAAAAAAAATGTGGAAAAATCCTAGACACTCCAGAAATCCCAAAAAATCGAGGATTGATCACAGACAACTGGTCAACCTTATTTTTTAGGTTTCTTATCCGTTCTTCCGAGACTCGACGATATTACCCTTTAGGGGTAAGTCGCCTCTGCTGTATATGCGAGATAAGGCTGATAATGCCAAGGTAAGAATTAGGGTTAGGTAGGCGATCAATTCTTAGCCTTGGGTTTTCGAGACCCGTCCCTTTTTCTCAAAATGATGATTTTGCCCCTCAATGGGAAAATCGTCTTTCTTTTTCCAATCGAGTCCTGAAAATTGCTTAAACTTAGGGTTTGGGTCAGGTGGCTGACCGCTCTAATATTTGAGATTTTCAGTCCTCATTTTTGTCCGAAATGACGACTTTACCCCTCTAAGGGTAAAATCACTTTTAAATTCCAGAAAAATCCTGGAAATTCCCGAAAAATAGGAAATGGATTGGATTGATGGCCAATCCTATTTCACTCGTCTTTTGACTTCCCAATTCATCTAAAATGACAAATTTTCCCTTTCGAGGGGAATTATCCCCGAATTGTTCAAAATTACGATTTTGCCCCTCATGGGCAAATCATGTCAAAATCATTCCTAAGCCTTGATTGAGACTTCTCTAGGCTAATAGGGCCTCATTAGGGATGCCATGCTGATTTATGTGCTTTATCCGCATGTTATGGATCCTTGATTTGTGCATTTATTTTCATTGATTGTGAGTGATAGGGTAGTCATTCCCATCTGCATGAACTCATAGATTTAGGATCTGTACCCCACTCGCCTGTATGAAATCCTAGGATCAGATAAACCATTCAGCTTAGGTATCGAAAGGGCGTCAGCTCTAGCAGTTGGCGTAACTAAGTCCCCGAACCCACTTCTCTGATTTCCGCAGAATCGAATAGATCGCTCCCAACTATTCGATAGGGTTTCCGATCGTACCCTTCACGAAACGATTGGTGGTGACTCCTTGGCATGTACATGTATCACATGTCACTAGACCACACTAAAGGTCGACCACGTATATCCAGCCGTTACGATTTGGGTAATGGACCTTGGGAGAGACCCGCGTCCGATCAAGCCAGCGATCGGGCGGCCCATTATCCCCCTCGCTCCGCGAGGAGGGTGGCGACAGACTGGCGACTCCGCTGGGGACTTATTCTAAACCAGAATCTCTGGTTACGAATTCCAGAGGACTTGAGCAGATTAAAAGGTTGTTTGGTTTATCTGACCTTGCTTTCTGCAGATGCTCTCGAAGGTGAGGTACGTACACTAACCACTGTGTTAGATGTTTTTGCAGATTGGAGAAATAAGGGGTGGAGTGATTGTTGATATTTTTCTTGCAGGTTGGAGTTGGGAATGTATGTTTATCTTACGCACATACTGAAGCGGTGTTTTGATACAAACTGCTGTGCATGACCTTGCATTGTGACGATCACGACACATCGCACACACTAGCGGTCAAACCCCGACTACAACCACCCCTAGGTTACCTTAGATAGGGAAAGGATGCGAAAGGATCTCGTGATTGATGGCACTTGAGACTTTCGTGTTCGTTCCCGCTCACGATCCAAATTGGCGATATCTAGCCCTCTTGAGTGGGTACTCTTGGGGAGGAGTCTACCATATTTGGATCGTGGGAGCCTGAGTCATAGGTTCCTCACCTGATTTTTGATTTTTTAGAGTATACCCACTTGTCTCATGTGCATGTCTATGGAAGGTTGGTATACCTAAAACCCAAAAAAAAAAAAAATCCCGCTGATCACTGTAAGTATGACTTCTCTCTCTACTTGTTCATTTCCTAGTGAAATTTCATGATAGGAAATTCATGGAAATCAACCGAATACTCTGTGTGTTTGAGTTTACAAATGAAAATTTTTTACAATGAATTTTAGATACAAAATTGGAACACTCCTAAGCCGTCCCTACGGAATAGATGGTTCATCCAAATTTTCAATCATGGATTAAGATGACATTTTTTATGTCTAAAATTCTTCCAATTCAAGATTTTGGGGCATAAAGTTAGACCATGTTTGCAATCACATTTTGTGTAGTGATTTCTTAAAAACAAGGATCACATGATTTTTACAAGAAAAATGTCAAAAAGCAATCTTTCAAGATTAATGCCCCCATTTGCGTATTAAACGTTTGGAATTAAATGGGCGTTTGATTGATGACCGTGGATCGATCTTTTAATGACGTCTCCTCTTATCTTGAAATCTTGGCGAACATCAGAATCCCGTAAATAGGGATTATGGGATATGTATTGTCGCCTTGCCTTCATTATAGGAGGCGACCTCACTAAGAGATGTCTTTGCTATGTAAAATGCTAAGTGTATCTCCTTTCTGACAGGTTATACATGACATACATTTATTGAAGATTTCTTCATCTAATCGCATGCGAGATGTGATCGAACGATGGTAAAACTGTAATCGTTCCAATAAAAACTTCGGGTGTTATACTTGACTTGCTTGGTTATTTCTTTTGCCAACAAGTCAAAATGGCTGAAGGCCAATGATGCGAGACTTGTTTTCCCTATAACATGAAAGGAAATACGCCTTCATCAGGCGCTACCCATTGGATTTCCAAAATAAGATGAATCGGTTATGATAAGCCCAGAACAAGACAACATGAAAAAGGGGCAACCCGATTTGGATCGACCTCTCTAAGTCGAAAAGGGTGTATTCGTTTCAAATTAAATTGATTCGTTTATAGGATGACATGGTTACTCACTCTTGTAGGTGATTATAAAAAATAAATGGGGATCGTTAAGGAACATTCCTTTATCTCTGATGCTCAAAATGAGGGGAACTGAAGAAACTCTGGGGATAGTAAATCTGTGATCGTTTCAATTAGAGCTTTTTGTGCAACAATTGACTTATTCATTCCTCATGTTATGTAGGTGAAATAAAAGGATTGCGTGAGGTCGACATTTGTCCCTTTAAAGAAGACTCAATTGTGGACCCTCAAAATTGGAGGCCAATGTGACATGGCACGATTGCCAATTGAAGCACGTCTCAAGGAGTACAAATACTCGTGTTTCCCACCATGAAATTGATGATCACTCAACCACAAAAGGGTGTATATCGTTCCTCATTTCAATCCTCTCAAGATATGAAATGATCATCTCCTTTTTTATATGTAGGGATGAAGAAAACTGAATGCTTATTTGCGAAGCAACACTTCAAGGTGTAAATGTACACATATAGAGATAAATCTACACTTGTGGATCTCGAGTAGTAGGGTGCTTGAGGAGCGTCATGAAGTCATGACAAATCGAAAAGACCACGAAGAGATGATCGTTGCCCATCTTTGAATCAAGATGGAGTACTTGTTTTAGTAATTGATTTTCATAATCAAATGTCAAACATTTTTCTTTCTCTCTAAACAGATTGAAATGCATCAATAGAGCAAAAGTGGCGAAAGATCACCCAACCTCAAGAAGGAGAGTGACAGAACCCAAATAGTGTCGAACATCGTGCAACATCAAATGCCGAGACCTTCGGATAATTACGATGAAGTTTTATCCTCTGATGTCACAAAAGGGAGTAAATTCTCCCTTATTTTGATTTCATTCCATACAAATGACTGAGATGCTTCTCTTTCATGTACAGAGAATGATAGTTTAAGACATGTGTCAGAATAGATTGAAGGGCGCGAAACGCCAAAATCACTTGACATGGAAGTGATTAACTCAACCAACAAAGAATGCATTACCAAGATACAATGGAGCTTCATATGGCTAAATCAGCTAACTCAAGGTGGAATACTCAGTTGCTGGGAGCAAATCATTTCCCTATCCAGAAAGCATGCCCAAGCCGAAGGCATTAGATTCATCATGGTGATACATGGGGCGAGTCCCTGAAACAATGGTTATCACTCATGGAACATAATGGAATGAAATCCATCCATTGAATACAAAAAGCGTTTCGCCATAGCAACAACGCTTCCAAGAAGAACAATGCCGAGCCATCCCTCTTGGTAGAAAAGGACGTATTGTTCCTAAATAAGTTTCAATTAGATGTGGAAAAAATATTTCCTATCTTTTTCCTCTATTGTGATAAACAGAGTCAAGACACCCAAGAAGCAACGACTTCAAATGGAAGAACAGGGAGTACTCACTTTTCATATCATCTCACACATGCATTTAGGATAGATGATTTCAAGAGCGTCATAATGGCTCAATCTACGAACAAAATTCTTGAGAAAACTTAAAAAAGTTTCTTAACAATTAGAAGTCTCTTTGAAAAGAGCATTCGAAAAGAAAGAATTCAAACTTTATAGATTGACATGCTTGATAAGAAATGATCTCTGTGAATAGAGTGAAAGGCACGAATCCATTTTTTGTCGCAAACAAGAATCATCTTAGATCGCTTGCATCATTCATATCATGCATGCATCATTTATATGCATATTCTTCCTTGAAAGATGTCGATAGGTCAAGGCAAAAGAATCCAAATGAAAGGAAAATGCCAAGACCCAAGGAACGAAGGGTAAATTGTATCAATTCCAATGGTCCATTTTGTATGCCATTCAGACATGAACCTTCCTTCCTTTGATAGGGAAATATCAAATACTTCAATGGCAACTATGATGGCTGATATTAAGGCAATGCTGGAAGCCTCCTAAGCCAGACAGACAGTAGTTCCTAACAACTCGAATCCATCATTCGCACCTAATACGGCTGATAAAGAAACAACGGGAAATACTCAACGTACGGAGGAGGATATCCGTGAGCCGAACACCCCGTCGCAACAAAAAGCGTCCCCTGTTGTTATCAACCTCGAGAAGGAGGAAAAATGGAAGCAGACTGTAAAAACTGAAGTGGAGGCAAAGAGGTTAGCCAAGATCAAAGAATGCTTGAGCAGCCAGGGCTATGAGTTGGCCCGTTTCGACAAGATATCTCCCTTTGCCAAGGTGGAGACTCCTCCTGACTACAAGGAACCAGACTTCGTGAGGAAGTATAATGGGACAGGCTGTCGACGTACTCACCTCAAGTATTACCTGCGCAAGATGGCGCAATATTCGGACTATGTACCGCTATTGATGGACACGTTCCAAGAGAGTCTGGCTGGCGTCGCTCTGGCTTGGTTCATCGAGCTGGACCTAGATGATTATGATGAATGGGAAGATCTTGTAGAGGATTTCCTCAGACAGTATAAGTTCAACACGGCTACGGCCCCAACAAGGGAAGACCTTTTACGAACCTCAAAGGCAAGAGGTGAATTGATCAGAGCATATGCCCAGAGATGGCGAGCTTTGGCGACCCAAGTAAAGTCGTCAATCCCAGAAGACGACCTGGTTGATTTGTTCGTGAAAGCACTCCCCTGCGAATACTTCGACAGGTTGAACACCTCGAGATGTCAGACCTTCGCACACTTGATAAAGGTGGCTGAAAGGCTCGAATGGGCCTTAAGAGAAAGGATGCCTCATGAAGCTTCTACCAGAAAACAGTATCCCCTGAAAAAGGATAAACAGGCCGGGCTCGACATAGCATTCATACCAGACCCCCCATAAACCCAAGGTGCTTAACAGTTCTAATCAGACCAAGTGAGGATCGTCATGGTCGGCACCAAAAGGGCAAGAACCTAGAAGAAGGCAACCCCAAAAGCAGTTCTCTTAGCTCACGAGACCTTTATCCAAGTTGCTCCCAATGCTGCTAGAGCAACACTTGGTGGAAAAGGAACCACCTAGGGCGAATCCTGTCAAGTATCCAGGTTTTGACGAGAGCTAGATCTGTGTCTACCATATGGACGAAAAGGGACATAATGTCGATGACTATTATATCCTTAAGCTGAAGGTACAAGCTTTGATCGATAGCCAGATTCTGAAGTTTGACAACGTGGCTCCAAATGTACAAGAAAACCCGCGCCCTGATCATCAAGCAATTGTGGTAATATTCACTGAAGAGGAGGAAGACCACCTTAAGCTGAAAGTGGACGTACCTAAGTTGATCAACATACTGGCGGTCGCTTCGCTATACCCAAGAGGAGGGGTGATCTCTGCTGATATGAAGAAACTATGCATCGCCAAGATGATGAGCTTGGGAATAATGTCAAACGTTACTGATGAAGAATTCGAGGGAGTCAAGGCCTCTTTAACCTTGGAGGGAGGTCAATTTGTGATCGAAACTGAGTAGGGAAAGATGCGGGACATCCCATACGAGGAGCTGACAGGCAGTCTTAAACCAGTTACTAAACCAGAAGAAGAATTCGAAAAGGACAAACTGGAAGCCAAGAGGCGAAGTCTAGCAGATTGCAGATTCATGGCTAACGCACTAGAAATGGGTGAAATTGTAGACAACCTGGTGTCGCGACCCGTCCGAAAGGCGGACGCGGCTAATGGATTACCGATCGCGGGCCTTGGATCGGCACGGGCCCTCCCAGGCCCATACCAAATCGCGGCGGGAGTATATTTTTAAAGGGCTAGGCGATAAGAGCCGATCGATTTCGACCTTAGTGTGGTCGTGGTGGCATGTGCAACTTGTGCATGCATTTGGAGTCGCCACCGGTCTTTCTTGGAGGGTAGACCGGAAACCTTATTGACCGATTGGGAGAGATCGATCAATTCTGCGGAACCAGAGATTTTGGGTTCGGGGACTTGGTTACGCTGGTGTCATTGCCAACGCCCTTTCGGTACCTAACGCGAGTGATTTTCCTAGCTAAGAATTCATGCAGGCACAATTTCGGGTGAGGTAGGTTTGATTTAGGGTTTCATGCGGATTGGAAGACTATTCCTATCAATCACAATCAATTTAAATGAAAAACGCAGTCAAGTTCATAAATAAATCACATCAATGCACATCAATTCACATCACATGGCCTCCTAGTATAGCCATACGGGCTTAGGGAAGGCGTGATTTAGGACTGGGGTAAAATGGGAAGATTTGGAGGTGATTTAGCCCGAATGGCAAAATCGTCAATTTTTGGAAGACTTGGATACCGAATTACCCAAAATATTCCATGGCTAGTTGATTGTGGCCATTTCCTATTTTTTTGGGATTTTCCTAGATTTTTTTAGAATTTTTTTGGAAGACGGTTTGCCGAAAGGGCAAAATCGTCATTTCTGGAATGTCCGGGGGTCAAATGACCCGAAATAGGTTGTGGCCAGTTGAATGTGGCCATTTCCTATTTTTTGGGATTTTCCTAGATTTTTTTAGAATTTTTTTGGAAGACGGTTTGCCGAAAGGGCAAAACCGTCATTTCTGGAATGTCCGGGGGTCAAATGACCCGAAACAGGTCGTGGCCAGTTGAATGTGGCCATTTCCTATTTTCTGGAATTTTTTAGAATTTTTCTGAATTTTTCGAAGTTTTTTGAATTTTTTATGATTTTCTATTTTTTTTTATTGATTTTCGAATTTTTTATTATTATTTTATTATTAAAAATAATATATATATATATATATATATATATATATATAAATTATGCGGACCGGGTCGGATGACCCGGCCCACGCCCAGGCCCGCGACCCATGAACCGGCCCGCCCCCCTCCATGACCGAACGGCGTCGTTTCGTTCAAAGGAAACGAACGTCCCAGATGGCGACACGTGGCAAAGCCACAGCCGTCCGATCTGGGCTTTGATTAAACCGGCCCGGACCCACCAACGCTGACGTGGCCGCTGACGTGGCATGCCACGTCAGCGCTGACCGGTCAACGGGCGACCAGAGCAGCCGGAGAAGATGATCGGCGCCGGCGTTCCCTCGCCGGCGCCTCGTCGGAGGGCGATATCTTGGCCCTCCGACGTCCAAATCGCACGAAACCGACGGCATTAGACTCGTGTGATCCTCGCCTACAACATACCAAGAGCTCGATATAGCAGAAAATCAAACGACCGACTTGCCATCTCCGACCGAAACTACATCACCGGCGAGGCATGGTTCTAGCTATTCTAGACGTTACATGACTAATATAAGTTATTGGGAAGCATTCTAAGAGTTCCAGAAGACTTACCTGATCTTCGTGGGGGTTCGATTTGGTCGGAAACGATCTCCGGAGCTCACGACCGGCCGGGGAAGGTTAAAGACCGACCGGGAGTTCTGCTAGACGAAATCGTATGAAATGAAAAACGAAAATGGACAGTGATGCCCAGGGAGTAATTCAAGATCAACCATTCGTGAAATGAACGAGTGAAAATCGAGACACCATTGAAGGCCGAGATCCAGCTCCAAGGTCCGGGTTGTGCTTCTAGACAGTCTCTGGCGAATCTGACGGGTACACAAGCTTCCTCACGGCGTTCTGGAGCTCGGAGGGTGATTCACCAGCTTTACTTCTTCTTCAGGCGGGACGACGAAGACTTGGAAGCTTCGGCTATTTTCGGCGGCTATGGCGGTGCAGCGGTGGTGGAGCGACGACGTGATAGGGTGGGCGATGATCGAAGGAGGTGGAGGATAATGGGGATGGTAGCGAGCGAGCGGGAGAAGGCGGAGATCCGTCGGCCGAGGAGGAGATCTTCTCCGTCCAAGAAGAAGAAGAAGAAGACCGAGGGAGCAGAGAGAGAGAGCCGTCCGCGGGAAAAATAAAAAAAAATAAAAAAAATAAAATAAATAAAAAAATCAAAAGGAGAGAAAAGCTGAAAATAAGATAAAATAAATAAATAAAAGAGGGATAAAATCATTAATTAAGCACACACTTTTCTTTTTCTTTTTCTTTTAAATGATGATGTTTCACTCTTTTCTCTTTTAATTATTGCTAATATTTTTGCCAAGTTCGATTTTACGGTGATCAGAAAACACCTAAAATCGAACTTGAATTTTACCGTTTTATTAGGTCAGAAAATAGATAAAATAAAAATATCGACTATTCTTATATATCTTTGTGACCTCAAATATTATTTTTCTTGATTTTTTTTTGTATTTTTCGAAAATATATATAAAAAAATGAAAATTATGAAAATTATTTTTTTTGGTCAAAATGGTTCATTTAGCTTGGCTAAGGTCACCAAAATTGATTTTTCAATTTTTCAACTTTTTATGGATTTTCTATGAATTTTCAAAAAAAAATGAAATAAAGATAAATAAATAAAAAAAGTTGATCAAAATTTAGGTGTCAACAGCTGCCCCTCTTTGAGAGGAATCTCGTTAGAGGTTTCTCTCAAAGATAAGGTGACACCTGAGTCCTGATCGACTCGACTCGGGAAACTAAAGGAAAAGGAGTCTTGACATCCAATCTCCATGCTTGTCCATGTATGCTCTTTCTTGAAGGGGGGGAAACATTCATTTGACATGAGAGAGTGAGATAATAGAGAGACATACCTGCCACTTACCTGTTCGATGTTTGTGCGATTTTCGCGATGTCTGATGGATTCAAGAGAATTTCTAGGAACTCGTTACTAGAGTATCCTAGAGAGGTTAAGCTCTGACCCGTATGGTAGGTCAAACCATAATGAGATTCCTAACTGATAGGAATCTAAGGAAGACGCGTCCCATTTGGGATTTGCCAAGGATTTTGATCCGTATGGTGGATCGGACCATTGAGTTGACCATTATGACGGTTTCTACCATGAGTTGACCCTTCAGGCGGTTTCTACCTTTGACTGACCCTTCAGGCGGTATCTACCTTTGTTTTGACCCTTTAGGCGGTTTCTACCTTTGATTGTTTTGAAAAGGGGTCTCATGACGAGGGTTCTCCACGTCCGATGAGACTGCCTAAGTTTTGAAAAGGGGTCCTGAGACGAGGGTTCTCCACGTCATGCTAGGACTGTTTGATATTTTTGAGAAGGGATCCTAGGACGAGGGTTCTCCACGTCATGCTAGGACTGCTTGATTTTTGAAAATGGGGTCTAACCTCGCCCCTTCTTTTGAAAGATCCCGAAATTTGCCGGGAATTCAGTTTTAAAGCAGTGAAAAATTTTATTTTGACAAAGCTTCACTTGAGTTTGTTGAGGCGACATTCTGGGAACTGGGTTCTCTAGGTATCCTGCAGAAGTTTGAGCCTGAAAGATTTTTCTTCACCAAGAAAACGTTAGTAATCTTTGGGAAGACCACGGCTGTCCATTCGACAAAAACCGTATGACTTAAATTTTAATCATGAAATGTGCATTTTGATGCTGGAGGTTATCCAAAGCATTCTTGCAACATGCAAATGTGATCACAAATCCCTTGCACGGAAAATCCGGATCCAACAATTTGAAAATTCCAAAAAGAGCTTGTTCAAAACATCAATTGGAATATTTCCCGACAAGGAGGTCTCCTCACTTGTTTTGCGATAGTGGTTCTTTATAGGGAACGCATTCAATTCCCTACTAACCTATGCCTAGGTTTTAGGCTCATTCGCAGCGCATACATTTTGATCGGTCGGGAGGTCTTCCACGGGACCGTAATGTTGGGCTTGGATATTAGTTTTCAAGGGGGACCCGCTTGGAGTCAAGGCCATTGAATGAAAGTTTTCACCATCTGCTTCGGGTTTACAAGTCAAGAACCCTGCAAAATGAGAAAGAAATAGTCTTGCTCGTACTTCTTCGAGCTAAGCAATATGTTAACCCAAGTGTCTTAGTCAGAGAAGACTGTTTCAGGGTTGTAATATTGGTAGGATTGGGGATCGAAAAAGGCTTGTTTTTGGCCCAGAATTCGTGACGGGTTTGACATTGGTGATCATTGCTGATTTGCCTCCTGTCATTTCCTTTCTGCATCTTTAGTCTTTGAGGTGCACAACCGATTTTGAGGTGTGCACCAGCTCTTTAGAGAGCGTCTCTTGTTGCATTCAGAGACCGACTCTCTCTATGTCTTTGTTCTGTGTTTGGCAGCATTTGGGGAGCAGCCTTTTGGATTTGGCTCATTAAGGGATTTCCTCTTTTCCCATCCGGCTTCATTGGGGATCAATCAAACAACTTGCACGAGCATCGGCCTTGCTTTTACCAGGCACTTTGCTTTTTCTTAATGCCGTGGATTTTTCTCATTCATTTTTGAAATCCCATTTTTTTTTCTCCTCTTCATGGGATCGTGATAGACCTATGATCAAAGGTCTAACAAGGTTAAGCATTAACTTAGGAATTTTTTTTTTGCAAACCCTAAGTCTTGAACTCCTTCGTTTCTGAAGTGATGCTGCATCCGTCTTGGAATGTGCAATGATCACCAACAGGTTTATGAAATGATTTTGCAGGCTCAACTTGGCTATGCAAAGGATTCGGTGTGTGGGATAGAGAAATGAATGCTTCTCATCATCCTATGGCACTTGGATTACCATATAAACAACACACAAAGATTAATGTTAGTCCGAGCAAGAAAATTTCTAACCATTTTCTCCTGATGCTGCTGGACTCACCTCCAATTTGCCCCGATGTGGGGTGGTTCTTGACAGGGTTAAGAATGAAAAACGCCGTTCAAAGGGGTTTATCAATGGTCACCCGTAGTGTTTGGGGATATGAAACAAATGCCTCTGTCGTCCCAATCCATGTAATCGCTGCGAATGGTCCCTACCTCCGTAGGTCCAGATTTTACTATTTGATTCGCTCCACCCATCTCTCAAGTGTATGTAGGATGTGTTTGGATTTGAGCTTGCCTCTCTTTTGAGGAAACATCCTTTTGAATGGTTTGAAAAATAATCATATTTGGAAAAATTCATTTTCTTTTCTCCAAAATTCATCCGTCGAGGGGATTTTGTGATGTACCGTGCATGTTCTATTCATGCTTCAAATAACCTCCCGATTTAAATTATGAATATCGATGCATTGGAAAATCTTTATGCCGGCTGAGAGTATCCTGACATTTTTTATCTCCAGCCAACTGGGAAAAGGGATACTTACCTGCCCGTCGCAGCTGCGGATCCCTGCAAATTGTAAAAGAAGCATATCATTGTATGTTCACGAATTTTCCAAAAATAGGAACGATACATTCTACCCTTAGTCATGTACTCTAACGAGTAGTACATGGGATGTAAAAACCTGTTCGTCTGCAAGGCGGCTCCCCTGTCAAGGATAAACAACAAGTGTCAACTCATATTCCCAAATTCAAGACAAATTGGGACGATACAACTTTACTCTTGATTTTCATCCTATTCTGATGTGGCGTGTTGATATGAACAACATCTATCAAATCCGCCTATCCATGCTTGGAGTGTTTGTAGCATCAATGGTTCATCTGCCCCCAGCTGGGCAGCGTCTGTTCTGCTATTTGAACGCATGACTCCTTAAGTGATTTATCCATGTTTATCATCTGAGAAGGAAAAGAAAGAAGACATTATTTCGGTATCCGATTGGAGATCGTTTAGGAACGATACATCGTTTTACCAAATGGGTGGCTTCGCGGCCAGATGCATTTTGCATTGAAGGGATGTATTCCATCATGCTCTGCGAACGATGATCATTGCTTGGGGAGCTCGCCCCTGAGCTTAAATATGCTCAGAAGGTAAGGCGGATCTTCGTACGACTAGTTTTAAGCGTAAATGAGAAATGCCCCCCATGTGAGCCTTACAATGGGATTGCCAATACATTCATTCAGGCTATTCAACCTCTTTTCTCCGAACATTTTTTTTACAAATCGCGCCTTGAATCAAACACCTGATCGTCGGCTCTGTATCACTATTGCAAGAGTCCGCCAGCTTCAGGCTGATCGAGCCAGAAATTGAGTTCCTCTCCAAGGAAATCGCTCGAATCTCCGAGCCATTGATGCTCAAGTCGAGTGTTACCGACCGCTGGCGATAGATCACTCTCGCCTTGGATGATTTGATTCCTCGACCTGGAACCTCCCTTGTTGACCGGCAAATATGTAGACATGTCCCATGTAAATGTTGGATTTGCCATGGGAAGAGCACTAGCAACAGGTTGGTACTCAAATTGGGGAGTTCCTATTTGCGGGAACTGCGGTATATACACTTGAGGGGTATTGAGACTGCTTGGTGGAGCGTTCTGATTTGGGTTAGAGGAGTCGGTGACATGGTTGCTGGTCTCGTCAACACCGAAACATGGCTGGGTGTTCCCGGCTCTACAATCATCGTGGTTGCAGTTATGACCAACATTTAAGTTCGAACCAACTCCATCCGAGCTCAGTGTCACCCGTCCCTCTTTTAGCAACCTCCTGAAATATCTAAGGTGGCTCGCGACGTTAACTTTAGAGAGTCTAGGCACGTTCAGGATTTCGTGTATGCGCGTTGATCGTGCCGTGTCGATCCCCAACTGTCGAACTGTATCAACAAATTTCTGATGGAGTTCAGCAGTCCAAGAAAATCGCGTTTTCTTGTCAACAAGAACAGCTTGCCGACTAATCTCTATGAGATCTGATTGTGTTGGAAACTGCTCTTGTAAGCCTTCGACGGTATCTGACTGCACCGGAAGACATTGCGAAAGGCATTGTAACATATGAGCACTACCAATCTCTAGAAGTGGCTCTTCGGAGAATATTTCACTGATGAGAATATGGTTATTGCAATCAAGGCAAGTGGCACTGCTCAGCGCTTCCTCATATCTAGCGCTTTCTGTTCGAAGCTTTTCATTTTCTTCCTTCAGAATCGCTAGCTCTTGTTGTCTATGTAGATTTCCCAGCCGGGCTCGTTTGTTACGAAACCAATTATTGACCTTCCTAGGCTCCCACCCTAACTCTCGACCTAGCTCAGCCCTCTGCTTCTCATCTGGATGGGGGCATTCCTCGAAGAAAAAATCAAGCTCCCGGTCTTGACTTGAAGTACGGTGATGGGGATGTTTTCCTTTCTGACGCTGATCACTGCTATGGGCATTGTTTTCATTACCACAACCTTGAGTTTCATCGTTGGAAGTGTCAATCTCCATGACCATCGTGCCGGATTCGGGCCCGTGATCTTCAAATTCTTCCAGCAGTTTAAGCTCGGAGACTTCTAAGTCGGGCGTTTCCAACAAATGACGGTATCCTTGGAACATTTTGGATCGAAGTATCACTGACTGATCGTCGCAGAAGTCATCTGATCCTTCGAAATATTGATGTATGGGTTGGGTAGTATCGCCCGACCGGTTCTTCGAGCTGGAACCTCCATTTCTTCTCGAGAACATGAGAGGGGAGTTGATCGATTGACCCCCATAAGCATCTCCTACTTGGGAATTAGGGAAACAAAAATGCTCAACGCATTCCCTTGTTAGATCCTTTGAAACCACATGCCCTAGTTCGGCAAGTCCTTGGGCACTAAGCGCAGAAAGCTCATTAGTAAGCGGAAAAACAGCGACGGATGGGTGCTGCACCTGCTGCATCTGTGGCACACACTCTTGAAGAAAATTGGGATGACTCAGATGAATATTCTGATCAATTTCCCAATAAGTGTTGAATTTGTAACCGAGGTTAGTATGACGCTGTCTTAGCGCTCTTCTGTAACAACCGAGGTGATTTGAGACCATAGCCTTGGTAAGTTCTGGTGCATTCAGGGCCTCCATTACTTTCTTCGGGCGTGCATAGTCGAGCCCTATTCGCCGAACCACGTCTAAGAACTTGCGGTGAAGCTCAAGGGGCCACGCGAAAATCTTCTTCTCTTGGTTCAGAATAGCGTTGACAGCTTGACGGCTGATCTTTAACCCTTCTCGAGCAGGATCTGATCCTGCCCGAAGCCGTTGTGGAGAAGACTCTTGGGCTCTGACGTGGTGACTCTCATCATAGTGGCATATATTCCCTCCTTCAGAAGGCACTGGCACTATCTTTGTGGGATTGATTTGTTCATGCACATCACCAGTATTTTCGATCATAGCAGAAGGCTTAACGGGAAACAATCTACTGAGAGTGGTAGGGCCACCGCAGTTAGGGCAGACAATAGTGCTAAGAACTTCTTCATACCTCACGTTCTTTGTTCGAAGCTTCTCGTTCTGCTCCTTTAGAAATGCGGTCTCCCGTCGTTTGTACTGCTTACTCAGCTTGGTTCGTTTATTTTGAAACCAATTCAAGATCCTCAAAGGGCTCGTCCGTAGTTTTTGACCCAACTTCTTCCTCTGTTCTGTGTCCGGGAAAGGGCATCCCTTGAAGATAGCTTCAAGTATCTGGACCTCATCCGGAGTGTAGAGCTGGCGACGCTTTCTTTTCTAGCGCGGATCATCGTCGCTGGCGTCTTGGTCGCTGAGGGCTTGAGTCTCCTGGATGGTCGAGTCGATTTCCATATCCTTCGTGACGAATTCATTTCCGAGGTCTTCAAATTCCTCTAGCCGTTCAAGTTCGGAAACATTCAGGTCAGGCGTTTCCAACAGATGATGGTACCCCTTGAACATTTTGGGTCGAAATGTCTTTTCCTGATCTTCGTTCGCTTGATCTTCTCCACCCTTTCTCAGATGTTCGCCCTCTCTGTAATTATCAGAGATTAGGCGTGTTCCAAGAAGCGTCGCTTTGAAAGCGAGTAACGAGCGTCTGACGGGCGCTCCTTTCGAGACTTCGTGATTCCCCCCGTCCGTTCTTACTCTCTCTTGCCTGAGTGGAGCGTGCAGATTTCCCGTGTCAACTTTTGCTTTATCGAGCATTACGCCTGTCCCCCTAGCTCGGTCTCCAAAGTAATAGGTCCGCCGGCCTTTAGGTGTTGTCACCTTTTCTAAGCCCGAAATCACGGGACAGGGGTGGATCTGTGACTCACCAGGGATGTATTAATGATGCTTGATTAGCCCTGCTGCGTATAGAAAAATTATTGCAGCTTTCCCTTTCTCGTTCGAGCGTTAAAGGGCGAGAGGTTTACATCGAGGAGATTAACATTTCGATCTAACCTCTCAAACACTCCTCCATCATTCCTTCTTTTCTCTGTCGTTGAATCGCAGATGGCTTCCTCTCCTGTACCCGCTGCCTCAGCCGAAGCTTCAACCCAATGGGAGAGGTTTTATCACCTCTTGGGTAGAGGTTATGGCTACATAAACAGTCATCCTGAAGCTGAGGTTGAAGTTCGTACTCTGATTCCGGCCCTGGATACTGTGTGTATTGAAGGTACGAAACTTCAAAGGGAGTTTGTGATCTTCCCAACTCTCTTCAACAATTTCCTGCAGGCTTATGAAGTTGCTAGCCGGGAGGTCACTTTGGCTGGTATCGTGCGAGCCCGCTATCAGGACCGAACTGAGTCCCTGATGTTGGCCATGCTGACGGCCGATAACCATAAAAGGGCTGTTGAATACGCCCACGCCCAGGTTTCGATGTTGGTCCGTGAGAGGGACAACTTGGTGGAGCGTCTGGCTCTTTTTGACACCGCCTTTGAGCAAGATCAGCACAACCTCGTTCTGAGGTTCCAGTGTGCCTGGTTGGAGGAAAGGCTTGAAGACCTGAGCATGGATATAGCTCGCGGGAGGGTGCTGGCTCAGGACTTAGAGCTTGAGTTCGAGTACTATGAGACCAAGGTGAACGACCTTAAGGGGAAATGTCGCCTCCTTTTCTTCAAGCTTGTAGACCTCGATTCCCAGAGTGTGGGTTGTAAGCAAGGCATGGATAGCATGGATAATCAATTGAGCTCATTTGTGATGCTCATTAGAACTCACTTTGGATTTACGGTTCCTCCTCAGTAGTCTGTTTGTAAAGTCTCCTGTTAAGTGCTATAAATGAGAGTGTATGTACATTTCCGCTTATCCTTCGCAAGATTCAATATTGCCCTTGGTTTCGCAATCATAGTGTTTGAGGCAACTGACGATCTTTCCGCTTTCGAGCCCGCTCACGTTATGTTTGTAACCTATGCTGTCACGTTTGCCTTCGTGCGCTTGGTCGATTTACCTCGAACCCATCGTGACAAAAGATTGTTGTAGCTAAACATGATGATGTTAGCAAGCATCATTGTGTGAAATCAACCCTAGGCCTTAAAGAAGAAAGGAACTGCTCCGATTGAAACTTTACAATGCGCAAATAAGAAATAAGTTCTACTTGTGTACAAGCCCCCCCTTTTCTCTGGGTATGTTCGATCACCACCCCATCATGTCTGGGTTCAGGTGCGCAGTCATCGACTCCAGATCATGGCCGTGAAGGTTTGCTAGCCACCTCCTGATGGATTCTTCGAACTGTGACCACCATCTTTGTTTGAGAAGAAAAGAGGAGGGTCGACCTCTTTCCTATCAAAAGCGTGTCTCACTCAGAGATCAGGGAAGCAAAATTGTTCGAAGTGTTCCCCCACTAGATCATCTGAGATCATAGGCCCTAGTTGGGCGAACTCCTGAACATTAGATGTCGTGGGTGGATCAGCAGCAGGAAGAGCGCCGGTGGACGGCCGCTGCTCGAGCGGGGAAGTGTATATTTGTTGCACCGGTGGCACGTATTCTTGAGGAACATTAAGATGACTGATAGGGCTATATTGACCAATTCTCCAACAGTTGGTGGTAGAGCTACCGGCTTGGTTGGTATCGAGACTCGGCAGGGCTCTTCTTGAGGCATGGCTGTTGCATTCATAGCCGTACCTAATGTTCAAGTTCGAGTCGGGCTCTTCTAGGCGCCGTGCGGCATGACGCCGTCGTAGCTTCCTGCGGTAACCATTAAGGTCGTTTGCGACTAACCTTCTAGCGAGCCCCGGTTCATTCATGACCTCATGTACGCGTGTTGGACATAATGAGTCATTCCCTATTTGGTGAACCGCATCAAGGAATTTTCTGTGAAGCTCTGGAGACCATATGAACTTCTTTTGGCGACTCAGGATAGCATCCGTGACTCGGCGATCATTCCTCGATTCACTCTCGGCGGGGTCTGGTTGTGCCAGAGGTTGTTGCAGGGGAAGCTGGTTGACTTCGAACTGGTCTGTGGTGATAGTAAGCCCATTGTCAGGGAAATTGTAGTAACGCGCCTCCCCTCTTTCCAAAGATGGTTTGAGGGAGTGGGGTGGCGGACGACCACCTGCGATTCTCATAGAAAACTTATCACGGAACATTTCGCGAGTGTCGATAGAACCACCGCAGTTAAGGCAAGCGGCGTTGATGAGGACTTCCTTACACCACATGTTTTCTGCTCGAAGCTTGGCGTATTCTTCTTTTAGAGTTTCGAGCTCTTGACACTTTCCCCGAACCACTGATCTGGCCCGTCTGTTTTGAAACCAGTGCTTGACCCTTAAGGGTTCCATCTCTAATTTCCGGGCTAATTTTCTTCTTCGTCTCGTATCCGGGTAACGGCACTTATTGAAGGCGGCTTCGAGTATCTGGATTTCCTTCTCAGTATAGAGCCGGCGACGTCTTCTTCCACGAGATGGGACATCGCCGCTGCCGTCGTTGTTGCTGCTACTGTCGTCGTCGCCACCACTGTCATCGTCGCTGCCCTGATCCTGAACCTCGTTGCCAGCAGGGTTGGGTAGCATGGTTTCGACATCTGGCTCGATCCCAAAGACTTCGAGGTCTCCCAACTGCACATTACCTAGGACATTTGGGTCAGTCATCTCCAACAAATGACTATGACTGTTAAACATACTGGATCAAGAAGAGGTTTGTTCGTCTCTTTTTTTTATTCACTCAAGGTCTTGTAATCCTCTTCGTATGTTTACTCTCTCTAAACTTTCTTTTGAGTGACTTTGCGTACTCAGGAGTCGCTCTTCGAGCATGGAAGACGATCACCAGGCGAGCGCTCTTCTAGAGATTTTGAGTTTCTCGTCTTGTCGTCTTCCTTCCTTTTCATGGTGGAGAGATCACGGATCGCTTTTCTTTCCTCGATAGCCGAACCTGCCCCCCACTATCTCTCAAAAGACTAAATTACGTCCACCGCCCGCTCAGCTTTTCATCATGACAAAACTATCAACCCTACCGCGGCTCCTTCGATATTTGCGCTCGACTCCCGCTCCATCTCAATAATGGTGAAATAGACAACTCTTTTACAACTTTTCAAACTCGTCAGGCCTGGAATCGCGGATCGAGACATGTCTGATGCTTCACGGGAGGAGCAGCCCCTGCTTTACATTAACTACCCCGGCTCCACAAGCATTATTGCTGTAACTTTTCTCCATTTTTGAGCTACTATGAAACGAGGAGAAGGTTAGTGCTCTCATTTGCCCAGCTTTCACTTTCATTCATTCCATCGCACTCGTCTTCCTTTCCATCCTTCCAACAAGAAATGGCTTCATCTTCTGCTTCTTCCTCTGACTCTTCCCATGCTTGCGTCTTTTCAATCGCAGTCCCGGCCCGATGGGAAAAACTCTATAATCTCTTGGGTCGGGGCTATGCTTACATAGCCGATCATCCGGAGATCGAGGCTGAGATCCGCGTTCTATTTGCGGCCACTGACACTACTTCCATCGAGGGTACTGAGTTGGAGAAGGAGTATAAAACATTCCCAGCCCTCTTTGCAAACTTTCTAGAGGCTTACCGCGTTGCTCACCGGGAAGTTCTCGTGGCTCGTGTCTTGCGAGCCCGCTACGAAGACCGCTGTGACTGCCTGACGTTGACTAACTTCGTGGCTGACAGCCACAACAAGGTTATGGAAACAGCCAACGAGCGGGTCTCGACGATGCTTCGTGAACGTGGAAATTTGGTGGAGCGTTTGGCCTTGTGCCTGATCACCTATGAGCACGATCGTCGTAACATCATGTTGAAGTTTCAGAGCGATTGGCTGGAAGAGCGACTCGATACTGTTACGGCGGATGTATCCCGTGGGAGGGAATTGGTCCGGGACTTGGAACTTGCTGCTGAAGATCACAGGGCCAAGGTTGCTGACCTTAAGAATGAGTGCAAGCGCCTTCTTCTCCAGCTCGCGGATCATGATATACGGAGCGGTGAGCGTAGGCAGGGAATCAACCATATGGAGGGCCAATTGAGCTCCTTCGTGCTGCTGATTAGGGCTCAGTTTGGCTTTATTTTTCCGCCTCGCTAATCTGTATTAATCTGCTTTGAAAGTCTTTCGATTGAGCGAAAGTGAATGAAAGCTCCTGTGTGTGTGTTTTAGCTTTTATATGGTCCATTTCTTCGAGCATCCGGACATCTTAGACTTAGATGAGCCGATCCATAATAAGTCGAGTATATGTGCTCTGATTTTCTAACTCGCTCATGGTCAGATGAAAGAATAGCCTCAGACTTATCCGGGAAAAGATTTCTCTCTATTACCTATTTTTTACCTGCAAATGAAACGACAGAATCAGAAGGAATAATTTGAAAAAGAAAGCATAAACCCCTTTCAATCTTATGCTTGCTCGTGATTAATAAGGACAAACTTTTTACAAGGGTTTTAATCTTGTGCGAAAAGTTTTTATCAATATTCATCGAAAGAAAGCATACTATTGAAAGGAATGTAATTCATGATAATAGCTTCTGACCAATTTTCAGAAGAGCGAATTAGTCAAAAGTGCAAGGCATAACGACGTGTTTTAAATTTAATTGAAGATACGGCATCCAAATCAAGACCGTTTTGTTAAGAACGAGAGCAATTTGGACATCTATCTTGTCATTAAATTCGAAATAACGCCAATAATCTTGATCAATTATCGTGGATTACTAGTGACGTATGACATGCATGGACCAATTCAAGTGTATAATTCCTTCTAGCGAAATAATTTCCTCTAAAGGAATTATAAACTTGACTTGGGAGTATTCAGATGATTAGAGAAAATGCCACTATCACATTCCCATGACCCGTCAAAAAGAAATACAACCAAGTTCCATCTGAATGTATACACCAATAGATTCCTAATACAATTACTCTAAGGGGTGAGGTAGAGAAAACCTCGGTAAAAATAAACCCTATACCAGAGGACTAGTAATGAAAAATGAAACAAAGGAATGTGATCCTAACGTTTAAGGATGCCCCAGTTTCGATCTGTGTCTTCAGGATCACTTGCCCCAACTCTTCATCTTCATTGGATGATACCTCAATAATGTCCATAGTATACTCCTTATCGCACACTCGATGTTTGTCATGGGATATCATCCTCTTCGTCTTCTATCAAGGACGTTTGGGAAGAACACACATATCTATCCTTGAAATGGCATTTAATCTAATCACCAGAATGCAATGAATGAAATGCCTATATTTATATGAACTGTAATAGATTTGAGGGATAGAGAGTCTTACCAACCAAACTCGTCGACTTATGTGCGGTTTTAGGTGTACCAACCGCCCAAAGACATGCGCATGAGACGAGTGATGGTAAACTTCTAAAAATCAGAGGGTTTGGCACCTAAGGTTAAGGTTCCCACCTCGAGTTCTAGAAAGAGCCGATTCCATTGCACAGCTATCGTTGCATTGGACTCGATCCATAGTTCGAAGCGAGCGGAATTGAAAAGTGGATTACCCCGTGTTTTTCCTCACGGAGATTCCATTTTCAATTCCTTCTATTGTGTTCCTAAAGGCGGCGCCTGGGGTTTTAGGCGCGGTTGTGTGTGTCCATGTGTCGTGATCATCACAATGCAAGTCATGCACAACAGTTTATCAATCAGCACTTCAAATCATCCACACAACATACATTCCTACGCCCAACCTGCATAAAACAAAGTTAATCACAGACTACCCCCCCTTATTACTCCAATCTGCAAAAACATATAACACCTATCATAAGCGGACTTACCTCACCTTTGAAAGCGCCTGCATGGTTAGAAAAATCACTCAGCGTTTTAATTACGGCCTAAGTCCACATGAGGTCTAGAATTATATGTTCTAGAGCAAGGGTCCCCAGCGGAGTCGCCAGCTGTCGCGACCCGTCCGAAAGGCGGACGCGGCTAATGGATTACCGATCGCGGGCCTTGGATCGGCACGGGCCCTCCCAGGCCCATACCAAATCGCGGCGGGAGTATATTTTTAAAGGGTTAGGCGATAAGAGCCGATCGATTTCGACCTTAGTGTGGTCGTGGTAGCATGTGCAACTTGTGCATGCATTTGGAGTCGCCACCGGTCTTTCTTGGAGGGTAGACCGGAAACCTTATTGACCGATTGGGAGAGATCGATCAATTCTGCGGAACTAGAGATTTTGGGTTCGGGGACTTGGTTACGCTGGTGTCATTGCCAACGCCCTTTCGGTACCTAACGCGAGTGATTTTCCTAGCTAAGAATTCATGCAGGCACAATTTCGGGTGAGGTAGGTTTGATTTAGGGTTTCATGCGGATTGGAAGACTATTCCTATCAATCACAATCAATTTAAATGAAAAACGCAGTCAAGTGCATAAATAAATCACATCAATGCACATCAATTCACATCACATGGCCTCCTAGTATAGCCATACGGGCTTAGGGAAGGCGTGATTTAGGACTGGGGTAAAATGGGAAGATTTGGAGGTGATTTAGCCCGAATGGCAAAATCGTCAATTTTTGGAAGACTTGGATACCGAATTACCCAAAATATTCCATGGCTAGTTGATTGTGGCCATTTCCTATTTTTTTTGGGATTTTCCTAGATTTTTTTAGAATTTTTTTGGAAGACGGTTTGTCGAAAGGGTAAAATCGTCATTTCTGGAATGTCCGGGGGTCAAATGACCCGAAACAGGTTGTGGCCTGTTGAATGTGGCCATTTCCTATTTTTTGGGATTTTCCTAGATTTTTTTAGAATTTTTTTGGAAGACGGTTTGCCGAAAGGGCAAAACCGTCATTTCTGGAATGTCCGGGGGTCAAATGACCCGAAACAGGTCGTGGCCAGTTGAATGTGGCCATTTCCTATTTTCTGGAATTTTTTAGAATTTTTCTGAATTTTTCGAATTTTTTTGAATTTTTTTATGATTTTCTATTTTTTTTATTGATTTTCGAATTTTTTATTATTATTTTATTATTAAAAATAATATATATATATATAAATTATGCGGACCGGGTCGGATGACCCGGCCCACGCCCAGGCCCGCGACCCATGAACCGGCCCGCCCCCCTCCATGACCGAACGGCGTCGTTTCGTTCAAAGGAAACGAACGTCCCAGATGGCGACACGTGGCAAAGCCACAGCCGTCCGATCTGGGCTTTGATTAAACCGGCCCGGACCCACCAACGCTGACGTGGCCGCTGACGTGGCATGCCACGTCAGCGCTGACCGGTCAACGGGCGACCAGAGCAGCCGGAGAAGATGATCGGCGCCGGCGTTCCCTCGCCGGCGCCTCGTCGGAGGGCGATATCTTGGCCCTCCGACGTCCAAATCGCACGAAACCGACGGCATTAGACTCGTGTGAACCTCGCCTACAACATACCAAGAGCTCGATATAGCAGAAAATCAAACGACCGACTTGCCATCTCCGACCGAAACTACATCACCGGCGAGGCATGGTTCTAGCTATTCTAGACGTTACATGACTAATATAAGTTATTGGGAAGCATTCTAAGAGTTCCAGAAGACTTACCTGATCTTCGTGGGGGTTCGATTTGGTCGGAAACGATCTCCGGAGCTCACGACCGGCCGGGGAAGGTTAAAGACCGACCGGGAGTTCTGCTAGACGAAATCGTATGAAATGAAAAACGAAAATGGACAGTGATGCCCAGGGAGTAATTCAAGATCAACCATTCGTGAAATGAACGAGTGAAAATCGAGACACCATTGAAGGCCGAGATCCAGCTCCAAGGTCCGGGTTGTGCTTCTAGACAGTCTCTGGCGAATCTGACGGGTACACAAGCTTCCTCACGGCGTTCTGGAGCTCGGAGGGTGATTCACCAGCTTCACTTCTTCTTCAGGCGGGACGACGAAGACTTGGAAGCTTCGGCTATTTTCGGCGGCTATGGCGGTGCAGCGGTGGTGGAGCGACGGCGTGACAGGGTGGGCGATGATCGAAGGAGGTGGAGGATAATGGGGATGGTAGCGAGCGAGCGGGAGAAGGCGGAGATCCGTCGGCCGAGGAGGAGATCTTCTCCGTCCAAGAAGAAGAAGAAGAAGACCGAGGGAGCAGAGAGAGAGAGCCGTCCGCGGGAAAAATAAAAAAAAATAAAAATAAATAAAATAAATAAAAAAATCAAAAGGAGAGAAAAGCTGAAAATAAGATAAAATAAATAAATAAAAGAGGGATAAAATCATTAATTAAGCACACACTTTTCTTTTTCTTTTTCTTTTAAATGATGATGTTTCACTCTTTTCTCTTTTAATTATTGCTAATATTTTTGCCAAGTTCGATTTTACGGTGATCAGAAAACACCTAAAATCGAACCTGAATTTTACCGTTTTATGAGGTCAGAAAATAGATAAAATAAAAATATCGACTATTCTTATATATCTTTGTGACCTCAAATATTATTTTTCTTGATTTTCTTGATTTTTTTTTGTATTTTTCGAAAATATATATAAAAAAATGAAAATTATGAAAATTATTTTTTTTGGTCAAAATGGTTCATTTAGCTTGGCTAAGGTCACCAAAATTGATTTTTCAAATTTTCAACTTTTTATGGATTTTCTATGAATTTTCAAAAAAATGAAATAAAGATAAATAAATAAAAAAAAGTTGATCAAAATTTAGGTGTCAACACCTGGGTCAGGATTCTGGAGGATACAACTTTAAAGTGAAGTACTCTGCTCCCCTAGCTTCTATCAGAGAATGGAGGATATTATACTAAACGGATGGGGAGGCATGGATGATCCCGTTCAACCGGAAAAGCCCTTTTTCGAAAAAGCCTGAGTCATCGCTTGACCAGATGAGGGATACTAAGCTTGACACAGAACAATATGCTGAAATAGAAAGATTGATAGGCCATCAACAAAACTCAGTTGAACAACTCTAGGGAATGAGAGAGTACCCGAGATCTGCGACCTTAAGAGGCTGTTGATGACTGGTGAAAGGTCACCAAAAGAGGAATCTCCTTGAAGGCATGGTGCCTAATTGAATTGCCCTGGCAAATTGACTGACGAGAGGTACCTTTCTGATGCTACTCGAGAGCGAAGGTTTGCTGAACTCCGATAACTTTGTAGGGACTTGAGGAAGGTCGACCACTATGAGACAGAGTTCTCAAGGTTGTCGAAATGTATTAAGGGTGGTTAATGACCCTTTGAATGAGACGTAAAGTCCCTGAGTGAATTGAGGTTTGGAAGCCTTATGGCTAGCTATTATTCCTGATTCTGAGGAACAGTAATGGATCCTAAGTGGATGGTTGGAAGAGGTGTAAGTAAGAGCATTATCGCTCATGGATTACGAGTAAGGAAATTTTCATTTATGGAACATAGAATGCACCTGTAAGGAATGGTCGTTACCTTGGCATAAGGCTTATGGTGATTAACATTTTGCTGTCATGAGAGATATTAAGGAGACTAATGTGTCAATCTGTCGGACCTTGTTGATTCTAATGAGATTGGTTGAGATCGAACTGGAACCAATAGAAGTGGAGATTTCGAGTCGTTGTCCCTAAAAGATAGGGCGTTGTTCTTAAGGACGATGGATCATGAGATGGTCGTTGATGGAAAGAAAAGTGAACGGACTTGATAGTCCTAGTTGCTCGTAATTCTAATGGATGGTTGAGCAAGTAAAAAGGGCTGCTCGGATTATGACTGTAAGGTGGCTTGGTTTAATTTGATTCAAATATCCAAAGTGTGGATTTATGGAGACTGAGGAGGAACTTCGACCCCTTAGGACCTTGTCACTTGAGGTGACTAAGTTATTGGGAAAACAATGTCGAATATGGTGGCATCTGAATCCTGGAGTAAAGGTACTGTTGTGGTGTAGGCTCCGAGATTGACGTCTTATGGAATGAGAAAGACGAGGTGGATTCGAAGTAAAAGAATGCCACTGAAATATATAGCTTCCTTCATATGGTAAGAGACCCTAGTGTGGAAGGAAGAGAAAATCCTAAATATCTTGGTGTTAAGGTTGAACGCCTTGATTAAGGATGTAGATGCAAAGCTTGAATGACTTCTGAGAATTAAGTCTGAGAGACTTGTCTTGTGGACAATGTTGGACTCTGAGATAATGTCGACTTTCAGTCGAATGGCTTGAATTGAGACAAAGTCGCATTGGATGGTTATGGAATCTAGCGTGTATGACACTGATGCTTCCTGAGGAAAGAGTGACAAAAATGAACAAAATGCTGCATGGTTTAATTGGGGATCCGCGGAATCGGAGAAAATCAAAACATATGCTCTCAAGTAGATGGTGTAAAGGATGGTTGGAATAATTCGACACCTGGTAGTGAGGAAACTGATGACGATCGAATCGAGTACTCAAGAAATAATTGGATTGATTATTATTGTCTTGAGAGACGATGGCCGGATTCATTCAAGGAGTCATGAAGAACACGAATGACCTATGAAAAGTATCATGTGGACCTTAAGGAAACACTCACTGTATGCTAAGAGCAATGGATGCGAGTTTCAGCTGGTTAAGGTGGTGTTTCTTAAGTCGTGAATTTTCTAGGAAATGGAATACTTGAGGAGGTAACAAACGATGGTGGATTGACTAAGGCTAACGAGAGTTGCTGAGGCGTGAGGTTTCCTAAGTCTGATGGATCGTAATGGAATGCTATGGATGTCGTGGGAAGACTTCCCAAAAGACTTACTCCATTGAAGAAACGGAATAAGGACGAGATGTAGCATGAGTGGATGAACAAACATGAAAAGGAAATTCCAAGGAATTAAGCCTAGTTGGTGACCGCGCCAATATGAGTACTTCCATTGGAAAGTGAAAAGATCATGAGAATCATAACAACGTGTCGTAGAAAGAAAATTTGAGGCGTAACAAGTAGATCTGAAATGACACTGCATGTACGTCGTGACAGTAAGATCCTATGAGTAGGAATACGCCATGCATGATTAGAATTGATAAACAACTGCCCCTGTGGCGAAGTTTGGGAAACCTTGGAGTTTCATGGACAATGAAGCGTGCCCACGATCAAAAGGGAAGCTTGGAGAGAGGATCTTATGAGAAGTTCATATGAAGAATCATGACATATATTCGAATAGCACGAAAGTATGTTAAGACCTACATTGGTATTAGAAATGTAAGGAATGGAAGAGAAGGAGACCAAGTACATGGTTGGAAGTTGACGCGTGCCATTGAGGGAAAGTATAACCATTGCAAGTGATGGATTAATTAGTCGTGGGAGAAACTTGAATGTAATCAAGGAAGGACTACTAAAGATTCAATCATGGGTTTGCCTGGGTAATTGAGGAGGCTATAGTTCAATTTGGACAATCGACGTTAGGCTAATGGAACTTGTGCATCCCCGACGATACGAAAGGACGGTGTATGGATTAAAGGATTATGCTTGAAAGGTGGAAACACAGAAGAGTACGATTTCATGATGGTCTAATAATGATCGTGATAGAAAAAGATCTTGAGTCTACTATGGCGTCCAGGAAAAGCCTTTCGACAAGAAATTTGAAAAGCAGGGGTTACATTATGTTACGTGTATTATTCGCGGACCAGCAGACAAATTGAAAGGAAGGTTCGAATGCTCGAGAGTGTACCACCAACCAAGGTTATGAATGTCGAAGGAGAGTAGAGAAAAACAAGTACATGTTGGAGACGAAGGGAAACAAGTTCCGGAGGAAGAGAACTTTTGCCAAAAGAGGGCAAATGGGAACGTCTATTAATGGGAGGAGTTATCTTGGAAAAGTGAGGATGCGATGAGGTGTCAGTACCCCATGAGATTGGATAATTGGAAGATTACAAATTTCGAGGACGAAATTTCTTTAAGAGGGGAAGAGTTGTGACATTCTGAATTCCGACCCCTCTTGAGGCTATTGAATGGAAGGATATCGATCGTGTATTTCAGTTATAACTCGCTCGGAGTTGGCCACTCTCGAGTTAACTGACCAAAAGGAAAAGACTAACGCGGAGTCGAGTACATGGACTTGGGGGATTTGAATGAGAAATGGCACTTTGACCATAAGGATTGTCGAGGGAATATTTTGGGCCAGTAGAGATCGATCTAGGAACGATCATGGAATGTCTTGCTAGCGTTATACGTTGGGACGTGGGTGATTCCGCTTAACCAATGTGTGATTTGCGAGAATTTCCTAAATCAGATTCCAATGATCAGGACCGCAGGAGCTAGCGATAAACCCTCGCAATTACATGACAACCAAAGTCGCCTCGGTTTGAGAAAAATCCCAAGGTCGATACGCGTAGCGCTTGCAAGAGTTGCCCGTCAGTTAGAGATAAATTGGAATTACGGTCGACGAGAATTTGACATGAAATTGGACCTCGAGATTGGGTATTGGACATTGAGGAATTCCAACATTTGGAAAAGAATTGAACATCGCCTCATCGAGGGTAATTAATATTGGAAAAGTGAAATTTGGACTGAAAGTGGAAAGATTACCTTTTTGCCCTCAATGGACATTCTTTCTTTTGAGTGTGAGCAAGGGCAATTTAGTCATTCCCTCCACCCCTATATTGGCCGAATAAGTAAGGGCAAAATAGTCATTTGAGCCCTAGATTTTTTGTGTGGTAAAGGACAAGTGTCATGAATTTGGATGGTGAGCCTACTTAGACCATAGGTTATAGGCTTAGGTGTATTAATTAACTTGTCCAATCCCCCACCTACCATTCTTCTCTCTCTCCTTGCCTTTGAGAGGAAGCAAACTCTCTTTCTTCCTCCCCAAGCTCGGCCGAAGTGCCCTCTCTCTCCCTAACCCTCAATTTTTCACTTTCCCTCAAATTCTCTCTCTCGCTTAACACTGTCCAGTTCCGACCAGGCCCACTGTTTTGGCCATAACTTATCCGACATCAGATTGAGGCGAGACCACCACCATTAGAAAGCTTATCCTCTTGCCGTTCCAACAAGGTATTATGAACCAAAATATACCCAGCCATTTGTCCCGTAAAGCCGTTTGAAGGAGCAAAGGTCAGGCTGGTCGAATATCTGACTCGGTTTGGGAAAGAGTCTTCGTTCGTCCACTTCGAGGGCTCGATTGATTCCAAAATTTCGGTGAGATCATCTTGACTTCTAGTTTAAGAACTGAACAAGTTATTTTTGAGAATTAGATGGAGTTAGAATAGATTTTGAAGTTGGTTTTGTGTGATATTCCAAAGTCAGTTTCTGTGCCGGTTCTGTTCGTGAGAAACCGAGGCTGTTCGAAGGGCTCTGGGGGATCGCTTTGCTATGGATTACTTGGTAAGACCTCTATTGATGTTGTATGATGTGTTGGCAAGGAGCTATTGCAAAGAATTGGAGTTTAGAAGTGTTTGAAGGGCTGATTTGAGGTGAAAACTGAAAACCGTGTAATCTGACCCTAGCGCGCACTAATTTTGAAATGACTCGTTCTAGGTCGTCCGGTATCCAAATTGAGCTCCGTTTTCGTTCACACGTCCATAAGACCTTGAAGGATAAGGATATGAGAGTAGATTTCTCAAAAGGTCAACAGATCAATACCATTTTATTCGGGACTGAATCTGGTCTTAAAAGGCTAATAATGGACAGTTTGGTACCGCGACGTTACGTTGATCGTTTTATGGAATCACTTGGCTTAGGATCGAGGTAAGTTATGCCTAAAACTTTATTAGGATGTTATGTTACTAATGGATGGAGTTTTGAGTCGGATTGAAGGGTTTTATGAACTAATTTTGTTAGAGATGCGAGGAAACCCAAATTTTCCCTATTTTGATGCAATGAACTTGAGTGGTTTTATGGCATGAAAATTTTGAAATCGAGGTTGAACTGAGGAGCCCTAATCTGGTTGTAGCATGTGGTTGGGCCATGCGGCGTGCTTTGTGGAAATTCTCATTGATATGAGTGCATTAAGCGGATTGGTTTACCAATCGAGTCTAGAGATAACTTATGAATGATCAAATTTGAGATTTGATCGATTTGAGCTGAGTGATGCTTGTGTTTTACTGAGAATTTCATAATGAGAAGTGTGTTTTGTCCAGTTGAGGGACATTTGAAACGAATGCCTTATTTTTGCGATGAATTTGAAGAGTTGTTCTTGAATGATGAATTTTGAGGCGTGAATTGTTTTCTTTAAATGAAAATCTGAGGCTTTCTATAATTGAAATGTTTATGAATAAAATGGCGTGTGGGATCGCCGAAGAAATTATATGTGCACTGGCGTGTGGGATCGCCAGAAAAAAAAATTATAAGTGCACTGGCGTGTGGGATCGCCAAGGAATTATAATATTTGGCCAATGTATTGGGATGAAGTTACTCCCATTTGACCTGACGAGGTCGTGCGGCTAGAGAGTCCCATACTGACACGATTCATCTCGATTGAAAATGGACGTCGAGAGTCGTATGGTGACTGAATCATCTCTAGGTCTGGACGCGAGAGTCTCATATGTACCGACGGGTCATATGGAGATCGAATAATCTCGCAGCCCCGAGATGGGCGGCCCAAGATGGGCGGATATGAAATGATATGTTTTCTGGGAAAATTAAAGAATGATTTGTGAGAAAATTGATTATGCCTCATATATGGAAAGTTGCCTCATGGATTGAAATTAGCCCAGGAAGGGGCGTGAGAGAAAAGAATGTGTTTTCTGGAAATTTCAATGAATGATACTTTTGAGAAAGAAATGAAAGTTGCCTCATGTTTTTGAATTAGTGTCGAGTGCTTGCTTTAGAATGAAAACCCTGCCATTATACGAAGCTTAGAGTTATCATGATTTTTCTTGACTAAGTCAAGCTGTATTGAAAGTACTGAAACGCCATGTTTTGGAAAGTACCTCGTTTACCATGCCAAAGTTTTTAATTCCAAATTACCCTATTTTCCAAAACGTCTGGAGGTACTGGCAGTTTAGTTTGGGGTTAGGTTTGGCTTACTGGGATTATATATCTCACCCCGTCGTGGGACAACATTTTCAGGTCCTAGACGATGGAGACCTGAGCTTGCCATGGACTGGCATTGGAAGGAGTTTTTGGAGGATGTGAAGATTATCTTTGATTGAGACCTTAGAGACTATATATTCTTTGTAGTTAGAATTATACTTGACTTGGCTTTAATGAGAAGTGTATCCCTTTCTTTTTTCCTAAGTCATCTTGAAAAGTTATTTTTATGAAGTTGTCCTCGCTTTCGCATGCATGTTTCATATAGACCTTTAAGCATTGGCCATTGGTTCCTAGGAGATCATCAAAGGTAACGGCGAATGTGGGATGCTCGCATGCTCGCCGGGTTCGGGGCGTGACATGAATCATGACATACATGTCCAAGCATACATTGTACATGGAACGATATTGATGAGATATATGGAGATATTACTCTTCAGTGCACTGAATTGAGTTGACGCCCCTGAGCTGTGTGTGGGGATTTGTACGTACTTGATGACCCTGTGCTGTGTGCTGGGTAGAGTCGTACCACGCGTCGTGACGCCCCTAGGCTGTGTGCGGGGATTTGTACGTACTTGACGATCCTGAGCTGTGTGCGGGGGAGAGTCGTACCATGCGTCATGGATGCCCTGGAGTAGGGGTCGCAAGTCAATTGACTTGGCGATGGTGAGATGATTGAAGAGCACGTCATTCCATATTGCATTGGCATTCTCATTACTTTATATTATTGATGCCTAATGATCTGAATTGATGTTGTTACATGCTCTTGATTATATGATTTTCCTTTTAGTTGGTTTTAGGGAGTCCTAGGACCCCTATGGTGGGGTTGAATGTTTTTCTTGCTAGCCGTCGTGCTAACCCACATTGTGGGAACATTTTTTAGATTGGGAGATATGACAGCTAAGTATTTGGATTGGTATCGGAGTTGGAGGCTAGGAGGGACCTGGGATGCCACATACAGAGGTCGAGCTTCGACTAGATCTAGCAAGCTCGAACTCGTTAGGATCTAGCAGGCTTGAGCTCGCCATGTAGCCAAGGAGGTTGAGCCTCACCAAGATCGGGCGAGCTCTGATGAGGCTCGACCTTGTGTGGCTAGTTGCCGAGATCTAGCGACCCGCGGAGGAAGAAGAAGAAATATAAATATAAATATAAATATATAACATAAATTATGAAAAAAATCAAGATGAGTATAATTTCCGAAAATATTTTCAATCTTTATATTTAGAAATTCAGTATCCTAATTTTATACATAAATTTTTTGTTGACTGAAAAATGTTTTCCATTAACTTAAGTCATTTTTACCAAATAAAACGGATCAAAATTCAAAAAATTAATTTTCGAAAAACACTTTTACTCAAGCGAACGCACCCATCAAATCTTAACACAATTGGGGTTTAAAACAAATTGGTAAGGAGAGAGAGAGAGAGAGAGAGAGAGAGAGAGAGAGAGAGAGAGAGAGAGAGAGTTTTTAACCAAAGATAGGTGATGCAAAGATGTCTTGCGCCCACGTCATATTTTGGATGTTTGATTATCATAACCCATGCCCTATTATCCAAAACCCCCAATCTATCGGCAACCCAAAATCAATAATCATCCCCCCGTATCCTCCTCGCACGATATTTGCCAACTATAAGTCTAAATCCATTGAAGATTTGCACGTTGAGAGAGAGAGAGAGAGAGACTTGCCAAAGCCTATATCCAACATCCTGTTTTTTTTTTTTTTTTTTCCAATCCTTGTAAGGTTTTAATTTTGATCAGAAGATTTTAGGTGATCAAACTCGATCCCTCCAATCTCTCTCTCCCCCTTTTGTTCTGTGTATTTTCAATGGAAATGTCTTCAACAAGAGAGGCGACGATTCACGAACTACTGAAGCCATGGAAGTCCCTCCTCCTCCACACAGCCAAAGCCGCCGACGCCTTCTCCCTCTTCATGAAGACCGCCCTCACCCTCTGCACCTTCGCCACCCTCTCCCTCCTCCTCTACTTCGTCTTCTCTGCCCAACCCCACCTTCCCGCGTGTCCCCACTGCAGCCGCGCCTTCCAGCCCCCTGCCCTCCGCCGCATTGCCTCCGCCTCCGCTGAGGCCAAGGCCCCCACAAATCTATCCCACATCCTGTTCGGCATTGGCGGCTCCGCCAAGACTTGGGACAAGCGCCGCCGCTACAGTGAGCTCTGGTGGCGCCCCAATGCCACCCGCGGCTTCGTCTGGCTCGACCAGGACCCCTCCCCCGCCGCCGGAGCATGGCCAGCCGGCTCCCTGCCATACCGGGTCTCGGCCAACACGTCGGATTTCAAGTACACGTGCTGGTACGGGTCGCGGTCGGCCATCCGGATCGCCCGCATCGTGAAGGAGAGCTTCGAGCTGGGGCTCGAGGGTGTGCGGTGGTTCGTGATGGGCGACGACGACACGGTGTTCTTCCTGGAGAACCTGGTCGACGTCCTTGCCAAGTACGACCACAGCCAGATGTATTACATCGGAGCAAACTCGGAGAGCGTCGAGCAGGACGTTATCCACTCGTACGCGATGGCTTACGGAGGCGGCGGGTTTGCAGTGAGCTACCCGCTCGCGGCGGTACTCGTGAGGGTGTTGGATGGGTGCATCGACCGGTATGCGGGAATGTACGGGTCCGACCAGAAGGTGCAGGGCTGTTTGAGCGAGATTGGCGTGCCCCTCACCAGGGAGCTCGGGTTTCACCAGGTAATATAATTTAGGTTTTCTCGAGGAAATTTTTCGGCACATCAATTTAGGTCATATCATTTCAAATTTTCTAGTCCTCGAATGTAATTCTTCATGTAAAACATAGAATTTCAACTAATGGCACTTTTATGGTTATGAAATCTCAAAAGTCTTGTTAGCAATTTAGCATAGCAATCAAATTTTAATTACATTTTCCTTTTATAAGAAGATGAGATTTGTGATAATATGCAAATCAACAAATTGTTTCTAAATTTTGTTTTGGCCAGAATAAACCTACAATAATGTGGCAAATGAACACCAAACAATAATGTGCGATTGTAAATTCGAATTGCATGGATCTCAATTAGGAAGAAAATATTTACTTTACTTTGAAAGACAAACATTGATTGGAAACTGGGATGCATATTATTCGTGCAATATTTGATTGGTCGGTTATACCGTATCAGCCATCCAACGGGTGCATAAAATAATTTTTCCTCAGGTAGACATACGTGGCAACCCATACGGCTTATTAGCGGCACACCCATTGACCCCTTTGGTCTCCCTCCACCACATGGACTATGTGGACCCCATCTTCCCAGCATTGGACCAGATCGATTCGTTAAAGAAACTCTGGACCGCGTTCAAGTTGGACCCGGGCCGGACCCTCCAGCACAGCTTCTGCTACGACCTAGCCCGGAACTGGTCCGTGTCCGTGTCCTGGGGCTACACCGTCCAGCTCTACCCGTCCCTCGTGACGGCGAAGGAGCTCGAGACGGCGGTACAGACATTCCAGACGTGGAGGAGCTGGAGCTACGAGCCCTTCACATTCAACACCCGGCAAATCAGCCCGGACCCGTGCGAGCGGCCCGTGGTGTATTTCTTGGACCAGGTCCACCGGGCCGGGGACGGCCAGACGCTGACCACGTACGTGAGGTCGTCCGTGGATGAGAGGGACTGTGACCTACCGCACTATGCTCCTGCTTTGGCCGTCCAGAGCTTCAACGTGTCGAGTTCAACTTTTAGACCAAACATGTGGAAAAAGGTACGAACGTCTATTTCTCAATCTTATGCGTGGTGACTTTTTTCTAAGTTGTGTGGAAAAAATCAGTATTAAGTTTATAAAGTCATAGTGTGAACTTACCAAGGAGGCGCCTAACAATCTAGTTACATAGACAGATTTTCGTCGGACAATTGGCCTGTGAATATTGGCTAGAATGAATGGAAGGCCAACGTACTATAAACTTTATTAATTTTGACCAATGTCTGTTGACTTTTGAGATGATCACGTCACGAAAGACGTGGAGACTACTAAGAGACTTTTAGGGGGCGCACGACACATTTCGTCCAGTCATTCCGATCTTGATTTGCTCCTCTAAAGGCATAATTCTTTGCGCGATCCGCGCTGGATCCAAAAGAGACCATCCCCTCTCGCATTCCATGATTATCATCGTAGGATTTGACTAAACAACCCTCATATCATTAAAAGAACTGAATGGTGACGTCGCATTGGTTTTTTTTTTTCCATAGATATAGGGATTGTGTGGAGTAATTGACTCTGTTTAGGATTCGCGAAAAGTCTTGGAAACAAAATAGGGCGAGATGTAATTCCAACGAACAATCTGATGTGTGAATTGTTAAAATTCTGTAGAACAAAGTTGCGATTATACAATCAAACTGTTTGGGTCGATCTCGCAGGCCCCACGAAGACAGTGCTGCGAGGTAATCAACGGAACGCACTCGACGGCCAGGATGGTCGAGGTTCAGATCAGAGGGTGCAACCCTATGGAGAGTGTGACTCCCCCCGATCACATCAAGATTGTCTTCACCGGACCATCTTAAAGGACAAAAGAGAAGCTCTCCATTCCTTGGGAGGCAGCTGTTTGTGAAGTGGTCCTGCACCTTTTCTTTGTGCGTTCGGTTCGGTTCGGTTCGGTTCGGATATTGTCACGGATAATCGGAGAAAAGTGGCAGGTACGAAGATGACACGAAGTCTGAATTGCTCTTGCAGTGAACATATACAGCTGTGGTTGGTGACTAATTCACGAAGGCATTGAGAAATGATACAGGATCTAACGAAAGTTGTCGTACTTTCTTCTTTAATTATTTTCTACG
Source organism: Rhodomyrtus psidioides (assembly GCA_021437785.1). Classification (NCBI taxonomy): domain Eukaryota; kingdom Viridiplantae; phylum Streptophyta; class Magnoliopsida; order Myrtales; family Myrtaceae; genus Rhodomyrtus; species Rhodomyrtus psidioides. Next base: position 780,699 of record JAILYB010000211.1, on the reverse strand, counting down.
TCGCTAGGTTTAGTTCATGTCAACAATGGAACATTACACTCTGATTAGAATAGGACGTTGTTCCATTTCATATATCGTTGAATGTTTCGAAAAACTTGTCAAGCATTTCAATGTAGATAATTTTTCGGTTACAAAATATTATCTTTCCAGTATCATATGTAATTAGTCATTCGAAATAAAAATATTCCTTTATCGCATAGGGTTGACTATTAGGGTGACCATGGTCGCTAGATAGAATCAAAAACTGGAGACTCGAATATGTTGAAACATGGTAGATTCTAGGTTTCAAGTTCCAAAAATTGATGAATCGATTTCGACAGGCAGGTTTCAAGATCAAAATCTCTGCTTTTTTTTTTTGTTATATGTCTTGCACAATCTTGCAGTATTCAATAACTTTTGATGATGATTGATTACAGAACCATTAATCGGCGATATCTGTCACGCCCCGCGCCTTCCTTTGACGCGAGTACGCTGCGACCCCTACAGAGTTCGGCTCTCGAAGTCCCAGGACACAATTACAAAGAAATGAAACGCGAGAGCTAGCATGCGGAAACGGAATTTCAACTCCTCCAAACATAAATAATAGGGGAAACCTGAATAACGAGACAAGAGCTAAATATGACCACTTTACTTCAAAACCAAACGTTCGTACAAAAGCGCGGTCACCTAGACCAGCAAAAAGGTCGGGTAGACGGCCAATAAAACGACTACATAATTACACTTTCCCAAAAAGAAACATCACTACGACCACTCAAAAAGTATCACCAGCCTAACTGCAACTCCTAAGTCGAAGCACTGGAATCGTTGGACGCCTCGGTATCCTCCGTGGGCTCGTACTCGGACTAGGTCTCAGACTGAACCTCGATAGAATCCTCCTCGATATCCTCCATGGTGACATCTTCAGGTCGTACCACCAAGTCGCCCTCAGAGGCCTCTAGCTCAATCACCTCATTGGTGTCCTCGTGAGTCGGGGTCCTCTCCGGTACATTAACCGAACCCGCAACAGAATCGTCCACCTCAAAAGAATCCCGAGAGGGATGACACCAGTCTGGAACTACCCTACGAGGTACTTCAGTGGGCTTAAGTGGCCTAGTAGTCACTTCACCTACGCGTCGGAACCAAGCCTCAAACCTATGAGGAGCATCTTTCCTATCAGCCTCATCCACCCAGACCACCGTGGTCTTTCTTACAAAAACAGTTCCCTGTCCATCAGGGTACTCTTCCCAAAAAGCAATCATCCACTGCGGGTCTCCATGTCGGATAGGCAGCATTCTTACGGTCTAGGATCTGGAAAAGAAAAGGTCCCACGACGGGGTGAGACCGAAATCTCAGTAAAAGAGGCCCTAACCCCAAGTTAAGCCAACCGTACACTCAGACAAGTAGCCATTCACAACAGAAGAACAACAACAACCTCATAAAGTATCAACAGTCTCATATAGCACAGAAGAGCAAACAAGCCTCAAGTACAAAATCAAGCCATCGCATATCGTTATAAGAGTCAAATATGCAATTCAAGTCAAACTACTCCACAGCCCTTGCAAATTTCACATCTCTTTCTTACCCGCGTATACAACGCATCAGGCCCGGTCCGCGTACTTACGCCTCAGACCCACTCACTAGAAACCCGCGAAAACACCTCAGGTTTTCAGTCTTGGCATAGGCCAATATCAACTCAACTCGATATCCGTCCCGCGTTACTCAACTCATCAGGACCTTGGCCATCTCAACCCCGCATATATGACGCATCAGGGCGCTACCATTCACAAACATGTCAGAATCAATTCCCAAGGTAGACTTCATGATTGAATATAGTTCATGCATTGAACTAATGAGTTATAGCATGCAAGCTCAACGACTTAGACAAATCATAGTGGCATTCCAATTCACGGAGCACGCATATAAATTTCGGATATTAATCAAGAACACACAATGTAAAATCACGAAACAACGCTCCAAAATCAATATCGTTTCTCGACCAACTCATCCAATTGAGTCCAATCTTCCCAACGAAAGTTTAGGAACTCCTTACCTCGCTCTAGAATCAACACTGATCACTTCCCAAGGTCCACAAGGATTCGGCTCCAAAGAATCAAAACAGGGCAGCAGCACCTAGCATCAAAACCCAACTAATTCATCAAGTTTTCCTTGTCGAAACGTCAAGCTACCTAGTACAAGCCTTAAGGACATATCCATTTGCAAAACTAACACGCCACTACTAAGGATTTCCAGCTCAAACTCCACTCCAACAGCCCCTAAACTCACGGCCAGAACAGAACCGAACAGGGCAGGGGCCGGTTCTATTTTGTTCTCTCTAAAACAGTGCACAATTCACCCAATGGCCACCAAATAAATCACACACTCATCATCAACAACTCAATACATGAGTAAGGAAGCCTCACCGAAGATTTTAAATCAAGGCGACACCACAAAGTCCTTGAATGGCGCCACTCTCCCTCAAGTCCAGAAACCGGCAGAAACTGCCTTGCAAACACAACAATTGAAAGGCATCGAATTCTCATCAATTTCGGTCCAACTTTTTACCACACGTCCACATATAAGTATACTAGAAATATACAAGTTTTGAGCAAAAAAATCCAACATTTGGGGGTCCTATGGAGGCAAAACCGAAACCTACCTCAGGCTGTAACGGTTTTTGTCGACCGGCGCGAAAATGCTTGGCCAGAGCTGCTCAGTGAACCAAATGTCGTGCTTCCACTTCGAGGAGTTCGGCAAGACGTGGAACTAGGTCGTGGTGGCTGGCGTTGAGGCTGGAAGCCGACGGCGGCGACGCTGGAGGCCGGCAAAGCAGGCGGACAGAATCTGTCGAGCAAGGCGTTCTCGGTTGGGGAAGGAAAAAGAAGAACGAAGAAGAAGGAGAAGAAGATGGCGATCACGAGAGGTGGGGTTCTGCTGATGACAAAGGGAAAAGCTTCGCCAACTTGGTCAACACTTGAATGGTAGGTGGAAAAAGCAAATAATAAATGCACAAGGCTTAATCCAAAGACAATTGTCCTCTTGCCCACCATACTCAATCCAAGGGCTGCCAATAATCCTAATTTTCGGCAGCAAGAGGGGTGGGGGAAAAGACCAAAACGTCCTTGTCCAAAAGTAAAATGAAAACTAATGCTTAAGGGCAAAATGGTCATTTCGCATCCGGCGTCCAAAACATCGATTTTCCAATTCAAACTTTCTTCGACGAGGCGACGTTCATTCCAGATAAAATGTTGGAATTCTTGATTCTCCATTTTCGAATTTTCGAGACTCATCTCCGATTCATTTCTCTATTGATTGCGATTCCAGTCCATCTCAAACCGACGGACGGCTTTTGCAGACGCTACGCGTATCGACTCTGTGACTTATATCACACTCGGGGCTCGTCAGTTCGTGGCGACTTTGGTTTTCATGTAATTGCGATGGTCTATTACTAGTTCCGACGGTCTCGATCGTCATCGTTTGATTTAGGAAAATTTTGCAAATTATGAATTGGTTAAGCGGCATCACCCGCGCTCCAATCGCATAACGCTAGCAATGGGTTCCTTAATCGTTCTTAGATCGGCCTTTTATGGCTCTAAATGTTCCCTCGACAATCCTTATGGTCAAAGCGCCATTTCCTATTCGAGTTCCTAGGTCCACGTACTTATCTCGCGTTAGCCTTTCTCTTTTGGTCAGTTACTCGAGATTGATCAGATCCGAGCGAAATATGACTGAAATACATTACTAGATATATTCTCATTGAATAGTCTCAAAATGACTGGAAATCAGAATGTCACAACTCTTCCCCCCTTACAAAAATTTCGTCCTCGAAATTTACATTAGACCCAACTACTCAAACAGATTGGGGTATTGACGTCTCATCGCTTCCTCGTTTTCCCAGGTAGCGCCTTCTGTTCCATGGTGCTCCTACACCACTTTAACCAATGATATTGTCTTGTTCCTTAAAACATGTTCCTTTCTGTCTTCAATCCTGACCGGTCTTTCCACATAGGACACTCGGTCGTCCACCTCGATGGTTTCGTAGTCCAAAACATGCGTTGGATCCGGCTCATACTTCCTTAACATCGACACATGGAAAACATTGTGCACTTGAGACAAACTAGGCGGCAAGGCAAGCCTGTAGGCTAAGGTTCCAATCCGCTCCAAATTCTCAAACGGGCCTACGTATCTCGGGCTTAACTTTCCCTTCTTCCCAAACCGAGATAAACCTCGCATCGGTGACACCTTAAGGAAAACATGATCCCCTACCTGAAACTCTAGAGGCTTGCGTCGTTTATCTGCATAGCTCTTCTGTCGACTCTGGGCCGTCTTTAGCCTATCTCGTATTATCTTCACGGTCTCTACTGATTTCTCCACTAACTCTGGGCCCGTAGTACTCCTTTCTCCAACTTTGTCCCAGCAAATGGGTGTCCTGCAAGCTCTTCCATAGAGTGCCTCAAAAGGTGTCATTTGTATACTCTGCTGATAACTGTTATTGTATGCAAACTCTACCAAGTGCAACTGATCTTCCCAACCACCTTTGAAGTCGATAAAACACGCTCTTAGCATATCTTCAAGGGTCTCAATTGTCCTTTCCGACTGCCCGTCCGTCTGCGGATGGTACGCGGTGCTAAACTGTACTCTAGTCCCCAGAGCGTCTTGCAGACTCTTCCAGAAATTCGCTGTGAACTTAGGGTCTCTATTTGAGGTGATGGTTACTGGTACACCATGCAGTCGTACAATGTGCCACATATATAATTCAGCGTACTTGTCCAAAGCGAAGTCTTTTCTCACTGGAATAAAATGTGCCGACTTGGTCAGCCTATCCACAACTACCCAAATAGAATCATGACCCCTCTGACTCCTTGGCAATCCCATAACAAAGTCCATTGTCACGTGTTCCCATTTCCATTCGGGGATCTCTAACGGCTGTAGTAATCCACCCGGCTTACAGTGCTGCGCTTTCACTTGTTGACAAGTCAAGCACCTCGCTACATGCTTTGTCACGTGCACTTTCATTCCATTCCACCAATAGTGCTGCCGTAGATTCTGATACATTTTTGTGCTGCTAGGATGAATACTATAGTTACTCATATGCGCCTCTGATAAAATCCTTTCTCTAAGTCCCTCATCTATGGGCACACATAAACATCCTCGAAATTTCAAGATTCCACCCTCTGACACTTGGAACTCTGGTTTTCTCTGCGTTACGTCTACTTTAAGGATTTTCTGAATCTCTGGATGTGAAGGCTGCAAGGTCTTTATCCTTTCTTGGATCTCAGGTTCAATTCTTAGTGTGGCCACCAAACCGGATAGCTGACAAACTTCCAATCTAAACGCAGAATCCCTCAGGTTTTCCAACAACGACCACCCTTTGACCAGAAGAGAAGCGATGCTTGATTTCCGACTGAGCGCATCCGCAACTCTATTCGCTTTTCCAAGGTGATACATGATGTCACAGTCATAATCCTTCAATAACTCTATCCACCGTCGCTGTCTCATGTTCAACTCATTCTGAGAAAATAAATACTTTAAACTCTGATGGTCCGTAAAGATCTGAAATTTTTCCCCACAAAGGTAGTGTCTCCAAATCTTCAAAGCAAACACAATCGCGGCTAACTCCAAGTCGTGTGTCGGATAATTCACCTCATGAGGTCTTAATTGTCGTGAAGCATAAGCTACTACTCTTCCGTGTTGCATGAGTACACATCCCAATCCCTTAAGCGAAGCGTCGCTGTAAATCTCAAAACCTCCAGGTTCGGATGGGATCGTAAGAACAGGCGCGGTCGTCAGCCGATGCTTAAGCTCTCGAAAGCTCCTCTCACACTTGTCCGTCCACTCAAACTTCGCAATTTTCTTAGTCAACTACGTCAACGGCATGGCGATAGATGAAAACCTCTCCATGAAGCGTCTATAGTAGCCAGCCAATCCCAGAAAACTTCGAACTTCCGTAACCGTCGTAGGTCTAGGCCAATTGAGCACAGCCTCAATCTTCGAAGGATCTACGGATATCCCTTCACCGGAAATTATATGACCAAGAAACGCCACTTTATTCAACCAGACCTCGCACTTGCTAAACTTGGCGTACAACGAGTGTTCCCGCAGAGTCTGCAAAACTTTCCTTAAATGCTTTTCGTGCTCCTCGTTACTCCTTGAATAAATCAAGATATCATCAATAAACACTATGACGAAACGATCCAGATAGTCCTTAAACACTCGATGCATCAAGTCCATAAATGCAGCCGGGGCATTAGTCAATCCAAAAGGCATCACGATAAACTCATAATGTCCGTATCTCGTTCTGAAAGCCGTCTTTGGAATATCTTCATTCTTAATCCTCAGCTGGTGATATCCTGTCCTCAAATCTATCTTAGAGAAAACTGAAGCCCCTTGTAACTGGTCAAACAAATCGTCAATCCTTGGCAATGGGTACTTGTTCTTAATGGTTACCTGATTCAATTGCCGATAATCGATACACAATCGCAGGGATCCATCCTTTTTCCTTACAAAGAGTACTGGTGCCCCCCAGGACGATGCACTTGGCCTAATGAATCCTTTGTCCAGCAACTCCTGCATCTGCACCTTTAGTTCCTTCAACTCCGTCAACGCCATCCTATAAGGGGCCTTCGAGATTGGTTCCGTTCCGGGGGCTAACTCGATAACGAATTCGATTTCCCGCTTGGGTGGCAATCCTGGCAATTCTTGAGGAAAGACATCTGGAAAATCCCGTACTACCGCTATGTCATCTAACCTCGGTTCCACAACAGTCGGATCTACCACCGCAGCCAAGTAAGCTTGGCATCCATCATCCATTAACCTTGTCGCCTCAAGCGACGAAACCATTGGAATAGAGATTCCTCCTCGATTTCCTCTAAACACAAAGCTAGGGTAACCATCCGGATAAAAACGGATTACTTTATCGCCACAATCTACTACTACCCCTAGCTTACTTAACCAATCCATCCCTATAATTACGTCAAAATCGTACATAGGCAATACGGCCAAATCTATAACTCCCTCATTACTACCAATGGCTATCTTACAATTTTCACAGCCTAACGAGACCAACACCTTATCCTTCAACGGAGTAGCAACATACAGCGGCACATTCAACGGTTTCAACTTCATATTTACCAAATCAGCAAATTGAGCAGATACAAAGGAATGCGTAGCACCAGGGTCAAACAACGCATAGGCAGCTTGATCGTACAAATAAACCGTACCTGTGACCACACCAGGCGTCTCCTCAGCGTCTCAGCGTGCCACGGCTTAAACTCTTCCTTGAGCTGGGGGTCGGTTCTGTTCATTCTGAGGCGCCGCATTTGGTGGTCCTGCTTGTAGTCGCTGTCCTTGAGGCCTAGCCATTTGGGTCTGGTTGGGGCAAAATCTCATCTGATGGCCCATCTGGCCACACTTGAAGCACGCTCCTGTCCTAGCCGGGCAAGGTCCATTTCCATGCCTTCTTCCGCAAAGGCGACAGTTTGGGCTGAACTGATGTGGTGGATTACTGATGTTCTTCCTTGGAGGTGGAACGAAACGTCTAGTATTCGTCATAGGCCTCTTCCCCAACTGGCGATTATCTCGAAACGAAGGAAATCGCGATCCAGATGCTGCTGTTCTTTCCCTCATGTCCAGTTCTATCATATGTCCTCGTTCATATATCTCCTTGTAAGTTCTCAAATTCACCGTCACAATTTGACTGCGAAGTTCAAGTCGCAACCCGTCTCGAAACCTCCGCGCCTTCTCCAGTGGGTCCTCAACATAACGTGGCGCGTACCTCGACAGCCTAGCAAATTCATCTTCATACTGGTCCACCGTCATGTTACCCTGCCTCAAATTCTGAAACTCTACTAGCTTGCTCTCTCGCGCAGTCTCTGAGAAGTACTTATCATTGAAGGCCACTGTGAAGATATTCCAGTTCAGCGCTGTGCCCTCGGGGAACACTCCATTCTTCGTAGCCTTCCACCAATCATTTGCGGTACCGTCTAGCTGGTAGACTGCCAGGAGTACCTTCTCCTCATCATTACACCTCAGCACTCCGAAGATCTTTTCGAGCTTTTCTATCCACAAGGGTGCCAACTCTGGATCACCAATCCCATTAAACTGCAGTGGCCTTAACTTCACAAATTGCTCCACTAACTGGCCTATATCCCTAGGCACAACATTAGGGCCTGGCGCATTACCTACTCCCACACCCTGGCTAACATTGGCATTAGCTTGTACATTACTCGTCCCAGCGCCTTGGCAGCTGCTACCACTACCTCCACCTTCAGCATTAGTGCTAATCGTCGCATTTACCGCAGTCAAGGCCGTGCCCACAGCTTGGGTTATGGCCGTATCTCGATCCTGAGCCTGTCTGTCTAACAAATTGCCGATCCGCTCCAAGGCTCGTAACACGTCTCCCATCCCAGGGTCCTCTACCGCAGGCGGCCTCGAACTAGAAGCCCTACAACTAGGTCTTCTATGCCTAACTGGTCGGTCACTCATCTCAGACTTCCTGCACCACTATAGTTCCATAACGGAATTAAAATCCAACTCTACCAATTTAGTGGGGTGGCTCTATACTACCCAACAAGCAGTACATATATCAAGGCAACTACCAACCATAAGTCTCAAGAGCACAACAGTTCAGAATACAACATCACACCATCAATTCAGACAAAGCATTCAAGGTTCCACGAGCAAACATTCACATCCAGTACACTTGCTCAATGCAAAGTTCAATCGCATCCGATCATTATAAAACCACTTTCAAGATGCTAAACACATGCGCCACTCAAACGCCATGCATGCCTCAACATACTCTAGCAAACCCTGTCTATTGTCTCACCATCCTATCGCCCCAAAATTTATCCTCCTTATTACTCCAATCCCTCATCCACTTCAATGGAGCTAGCCTGGCTCTGATACCAAGAAAAGCGGGATGTCACGCCCCGCGCCTTCCCTTGACGCGAGTACGTGGCGACCCCTACAGAGTTCGGCTCTCGAAGTCCCAGGACACAATTACAAAGAAATGAAACGCGAGAGCCAGCATGCGGAAATGGAATTTCCACTCCTCCATACATAAATAACAGGGGAAACCTGAAAAACGAGACAAGAGCTAAATATGACCACTTTACTTCAAAACCAAACGTTCGTACAAAAGCGCGGTCACCTAGACCAGCGAAAAGGTCGGGTAGACGGCCAATAAAACGGCTACATAATTACACTTTCCCAAAAAGAAACATCACTACGACCACTCAAAAAGTATCAACCAACCTAACTGCAACTCCTAAGTCGAAGCACTAGAATCGTCGGACGCCTCGGTATCCTCCGTGGGCTCGTATTCGGACCAGGTCTCAGACTAAACCTCGATATCCTCCATGGTGACATTTTCAGGTCGTACCACCAAGTCGCCCTCAGAGGCCTCTAGCTCAATCACCTCATTGGTGTCCTCGTGAGTCGGGGTCCTCTCCGGTACATTAACCGAACCCGAAACAGAACCGTCCACCTTAAAAGAATCCCGAGAGGGATGACACCAGTTTGGAACTACCCTACGAGGTACTTCAGTGGGCTTAAGTGGCCCAGTAGTCGCTTCACCTACGCGTCAGAAGCAGGACTCAAACTTATGAAGAGCACCTTTCCTATCAGCCTCATCCACCCAGACCACCGTGGTCTTTCTTACAAAAACAGTTCCCTGTCCATCAGGGTACTCTTCCCAAAAAGCAGTCATCCACTGCGGGTCTCCATGTCGGATAGGCAGCATTCTTACGTTCTAGGATCTGGAAAAGAAAAGGTCCCACGACGGGGTGAGATCGAAATCTCAGTAAAAGAGGCCATAACCCCAAGTTAGGCCAACCGTACACTCAGACAAGTAGCCATTCACAACAGAAGAACAACAACAACCTCATAAAGTATCAACAGTCTCATATAGCACAAAAGAGCAAACAAGCCTCAAGTACAAAATCAAGCCATCACATATCGTTATAAGAGTCAAATATGCAATTCAAGTCAAACTACTCCATAGCCCTTGCAAATTTCACATCTCTTTCTTGCCCGCGTATACAACGCATCAAGCCCGGTTCATGTACTTACGCCTCAGACCCACTCACTGAGAAACCCGCGAAAACGCCTCAGGTTTTCAGTCTCGGCATAGGCCAATATCAACTCAACTCGATATCTGTCCCGCGTTACTCAACGCATCAGGACCTTGACCATCTCAAACCCGTGTATATGACGCATCAGGGCGCTACCATTCACAAACATGTCAGAATCAATTCCCAAGGTAGACTTCATGATCGAATATAGTTCATGCATTGAACTAATGAGTTATAGCATGCAAGCTCAACGACTTAGACAAATCATAGTGGCATTCCAATTCACGAAGCACGCATATATATTTCGGATATTAATCAAGAACACACAATGTAAAATCACGAAACAACGCTCCAAAATCAATATCGTTTCTCGACTAATTCATCCAATTGAGTCCAATCTTCCTAACGAAAGTTTATGAACTCCTTACCTCGCTCTAGAATCAACACTGATCACTTCCCAAGGTCCATAAGGATTCGGCTCCAAAGAATCAAAACAGGGCAGCAGCACGTAGCAACAAAGCCCAACCAATTCATCAAATTTTCCTCGTCGAAACGTCAAGCTACCTAGTACAAGCCTTAAGGACATATCCATTTGCAAAACTAACACGCCACTACTAAGGATTTCCAGCTCAAACTCCACTCCAACAGCCCCTAAACTCACGGCCAGAATAGAACCGAACATGGCAGGGGCCGGTTCTGTTCTGTTCTCTCCAAAACAGTCCACAATTCACCCAATGGCCACCAAATAAATCACACACTCATCATCAACAACTCAATACATGAGTAAGGAAGCCTCACCGAAGATTTTGAATCAAGGTGACACCACGAAGTCCTTGAATTGCGCCAATCTCCCTCAAGTCCACAAACCGGCAGAAACTGCCTTGCAAACACAGCAATTGAAAGGCATCGAATTCTCATCAATTTCGGTCCAACTTTTTACCACACGTCCACATATAAGTCTACTAGAAATATGCAAGTTTTGAACGAAAAAACCCAACATTTGAGGGTCCTATGGAGGCAAAAGCGAAACCTACCTTAGGCTGTAACGGTTTCTGTCGACTGGCGCGAAAATGCTTGGCCGGGGCTGTTCAGTGAACCAAATGTCGTGCTTCCACTTCGAGGAGTTCGGCAAGATGTGGAACTAGGTCGTGGTGGCTGGCGCTGAGGCTGGAAGCCGACGGCGGCGACGCTGGAGGCCGGCGAAGCAGGCGGACAGAATCTGTCGAGCAAGGCGTTCTCGGCTGGGGAAAGAAAAAGAAGAACGAAGAAGGAGTAGAAGATGGCGATCACGAGAGGGGGGTTGTGCTGATGACAAAGGGAAAAGCTTCACCAACTTGGTCAACACTTGAATGGTAGGTGGAAAAAGCAAATAATAAATGCACAAGGCTTAATCCAAAGACAAGTGTCTTCTTGCCCACCAAACTCAATCCAAGGGCTGCCAATAATCCTAATTTTCGGCAGCAAGAGGGGCAAGGGAAAAGGCCAAAATGCCCTTGTCCAAAAGTAAAATGAAAACTAATGCTTAAGGGCAAAATGGTCATTTCGCCTCCGGTGTCCAAAACATCGATTTTCCAATTCAAACTTTCTTCGACGAGGCAACGTCCATTCCAAATAAAATGTTGGAATTCTTAATTCTCCATTTTCGAATTTTCGAGACTCATCTCCGATTCATTTCTCTGTTGATTGCGATTCCAGTCTATCTCAAACCGACGGGCGGCTTTTGCAGACGCTACGCGTATCGACTCTGTGACTTATATCACACTCGGGGCTCATCATTTCGTGGCGACTTTGGTTGTCATGTAATTGCGATGGTCTATTACTAGTTCCGACGGTCTCGATCGTCATCGTTCGATTTAGGAAAATTTTGCAAATTATGAATTGGTTAAGCGACATCACCCGCGCTCCAATCGCATAACGCTAGCAATGGGTTCCTTAACCATCCTTAGATCGGCCTTTTATGGCTCTAAATGTTCCCTCGACAATCGTTATGGTTAAAGCGCCATTTCCTATTCGAGTTCCTAGGTCCACGTACTTATCTCGCGTTAGTCTTTCCCTTTTGGTCAGTTACTCGAGATTGATCAGATCCGAGCGAAATATGACTGAAATACATCACTAGATATATTCTCATTGAATAGTCTCAAAATGACTGGGAATCAGAATGTCACAATATCCATGACTGTCTAAATATGAGTTATGAACAGTGAATTGTAACATCAAATGAAGGTTATTAGATATGATAATTCACTATAATAGTTAAATTAAGAATATAAGTAGAACCTATATATCAATGAGAATACATATAGAGCCTGGATAAACTGTAGAGCTGACCCTAGAACCTATGACATGATAAGTTCCAGGTCTCAGGGTATGATGGGTGAGTTCCATATTTCAAAAAATGGGAAACCAGTTCTAACTAGTAGATTCCAAGTGATGGAAGGAACTTGAAACTGCATACCCATAGTTGATAAGTTTCTCATTAAGGTGACTCGCTAATGACGTTGTTCGTATATAGACCTGTCAAATGAGTGGGTCAGGTTTGGATCGAGTCGAAATTAGTCTGACCAAAGTTTTTTTTTTGTCTTTTAGTCTGACCAATGTTGATCCATTGAATTTTTTTTTCACCTATTTCCATGCTATAAAATCTAACTGCACATACCTGACCCGACTTACATTGATAAAGCACTTTTTTTTAATCTAATTTTAAAAAAACTAGTTTATCATAAATTTTTAATTTTTTTATTCATTTGTGTTTTCCTTTTTTTATCTAGGAAATCATCGGATTTCCTTCTTCCTCCACTGTCAATAAATAGTGGTGGGACGACCAACCAAATTTTGTATAAAACATTAGAAATGGGAAAATTACCAAAAAAATCCTAAACCTATTACAATTGTGCTGATTCAGTCCTAATTTTTTTTTTCGATTCAGTCATAAACTTATTGCAATTGTGTCATTTTAGTCCATTCGGCGAATTTTAGATCACAATACTCTTGAGCAATATCGATTGATACTCCAAATATTCTTGAGCCATAGAACATCAATCTGAAAAAAAAAATTATCCCACGACGTGGGTTAGAATTAAGATAGCAAAAGGTGCAACCCAATGAAATCGCTCCTAAACTATATCATGGTTTACTAATATAATGTCCATTAAATGCAGATAAGCTAACATAAGGCACATCCAAATGTATTAGATCACGATACTCTTGAGCAATATCGATTGGTACTCCAAATATGCTTGCAGCCATAGAACATCAATCTGAAAATATAAAGTTACCAAAAGATGTAACCTAATGAAATCGTTCCTAACCTATATCATGGTTTACTAATATAACGTCCATTAAATGCAGAAAATAACAATGTTAAAATGATCAGTTTGAATGTGTAAGTACTCAATTTAATTCCATTCGGTAAGAAACACCTAGCCACATGCAACAAGCGTTCGCATAAGCATGAGGGCAAACACATGAACAACATATGGATGCGTGGTTAAGACAAGCATTTTGATCACGTGATCAACTCCAACAACCCTCAGTTGATTTAACATGTGTGGACACTCTATTTTCTCATCCCCTAATCCTAGGCTTCCAAGTATTATGCTATCCCCTCCTCCGGGGCTCCTCGGATATTGGTATAGCATACATCGCACCCCAACTTTGGTGCTTCATAATCATTGCCGATGCTTTGACAACTTGCAAGCCATGTCATGCAATACTATGAATTATGCTTCAGGAACAGTTTCTTATTCATAGTGCAAATAGCTATAATACAATCATCTATAAAACACAATATCAGTAAGTGAAGCAGGTTAACGGACGGGAAATCCAAATTAATCATACTCGTTTTTTCTTTCACGTAGAGCCTTATCCCCAACCCTTAACTCATTCATTACCTTAGGTGTCACGTCCCGAACCCGACAGGCACGCGAACATCCCTCCAGGAACTGTCACTGTAGATGATTCCCAGGACCCTTCGGCCAATACCTCAGTGACTTAGGAAGTCTTTAAGCAAACGGAAGCGATCAAACCTCTTCTTCATAAATACAATCAGGATGACTTAGGACGGTAAGGTAAACTTCTTGTATTTATAAAAATACACCTCAAATCTTTCGATGGTCAAATACTAATGGTTCGATCTCTATATCCACAAAACAAAATACAATCCCTAATAACACAATATGTGAATCCATATCCTACAATTTCTTCCTCGAACATCAAACCTTGACAAACCTTGGTGGACCATGGCTTGGGACCGGAAAAAGTCAATCCCCAACGGTGTGAAATATAAATCTTAGTAGGTGAACCTTAATCCTAGACCAGATCGCCAGTCTCCCCAGATCATACAATGAAGTAAAATGCAGAAGTTTCTCAAGCATTGTCACATGGCATTTAAACATCAGATATCGCCAAGCACTTGGCATGGTAAGAGGCACATCACACACTCGCACAGAATGAACTCATCATAATTGCATCATACTCTCTCATCGCCAAGGGCACAATAGCCGCGATGTATAATCAAGGGCACTCTAGCCAATTTAATTGTATAAGGGCATTATATCATGCATCATACTGGAGCACTATAGCCATTTCAATAACTGGGGCACTATAGCCATTTCAATAACTGGGGCATTATAGCCATGTAAATCTCATAGGCACTATAGCCATATAAATCTCATAGGCACTATAACCATATAATTCTCATAGGCACTATAGCCATCTCATTTCACATTAGGCAATCACAGTGCAAGTATCATACAACCATGCCAGTCCTCATCACAACCGAAATCACATTATGCCCTTTAACTCACGGAATTCATCCAGTAGTGTCCTAACTTTCGAGTAAAGGTTTAAGAAATATTTACCTCTTTAATTGAGCTAGAACTTCCACTCAAAATCCACCACCAAGTTCAGTCCTCAACCGACTAGAATAGGGCAATTGCATGGCACACACAGCACCTTAATCTCAAGTCGTCACAGTATTAACTCAATGCTCCTAAGCATGCTAATTGTCATTCTATCAAGGCAAGTCATCACAAATTTCATTCCACTAAGTCTGTCCTTTTCTAGGCTCCACGACCAGGTTCATTCACAGAAAAAACTGACATTGTTCCATCAAATTTTTACCAAATAAAATTTCAGAATCTTATACTTCAATGTCTTATGGACGTGTAGACGAAAACGGGGCTCAATTTGGATACCGAACGACTTAGAACAACTCAATCCAAAATCGGTGCGCGTTAAGGATAGATTGGTCGGCATCTCACGTTTTTCACCTCAAACAGCCCTTTAATCACCTTTTATCCCAAATTCCTCACAAAAATGACTTGCCAATATATCATACAACATCAATATAGGTCTTACCGAAACTTTCAAGGCACGGCGACGCTCCAATGTTTCTCAATTGGCTCGGTTTCACAGCCGGTGTACATAGGGGCAGAATCGGTCTCCACTGATTCATGCACAACACCCTACAATTTCACTTCTAAACTTCAATTCATCATAAAAACAACTTGCTAAAATATTGTTCTACACGTTTAGGAAGCTCACCAAAGATTTTGAAGCGAAATAGCACTTGAAGGAATTCCAATCAGCTCGGCTTCCTTAGGTCTACGCGCGGTCAGAAACTGCCCTATAGAATCCACCTCGAATCAGCCATGAAAACTCCTCAAATCTCAAATAAACTTGCAACCACAACTTAGCCAACTCTAGTACTATAAGTGTAGAAGATCTCACCGAAACTTTGGAGCCATTTGAAGTCTCAAAACCCACGAAACAGGTCCTTCTCCAAAACCGATCAGATTCTACCTCAATCTAACCTTTGCCCATTCAAACAAACCTATGGGGCAAATGGCTGGCCAAATTGAGTCACGATATATCCTTAGAAAAATAAGACGATAAGCTTTCTATTGGCAGTGATTTTACCTCAATCCGATGTTGGACGACCGAGTTATGGCCGGAACAATGGGCACAGGCGGAACTGGACGCGAGCTGGCGAGCGAGAGAGAGAGAGAGAGCTTTGTGAGAGGAATGGGAAGAGAGAGAGATGGCCGGCCAAAAATGAGAGGAGAGAGAGAGGGTTTAGTCTTTATCTATCTTGGTCAAAAGGGAGTTGAATGGTAGGTTAAAAGGGTTTCATTAATGCCCATCACCCAATAATTGACACTACTCTTCCTTGTAATAAAATATTGGTGTCAAATGACCACTTAGTCCTTGAATTTTCGGCAGCCTAGGGGGAGACCAAATGACCAAAACACCCTTCATTAAACCTTAAGACAAGGGCAAACCTCGAGGGGCAAAATGATAATTTTGCACTTGCCGTTCGAAATTTCACTTTTCCAATTTAAATTGCCCTCGATGAGGCGACATCTAATTCATTCCAAATGTTGGAATTCTCCATTGTCCAATATCCAATTCCGAAATCCCGTGTCATGTTAATAGCCTCGAAGGGCGTCGGAATTCGGAATGTCACAACTCTGCCCCCCTTAAAGAAATTTCGTCCTCGAAATTTGCAACCTTTTAATCATCCAATCTCATGGGGTACAGACGCCTCATCGCTACCTTACTTTTCCAAGTAGCTCCTTGCCTATCACCATCATTACCAACCCATCTCAAGAATGCACTCTTTGGTGCCCATTCCATTTGGCGTATCACTCCCTCCAAATATCTTCTCGTACCATCAAGAATTTATGGGCTTTATTAACGTGCCCTCCATTATCCATCTCGAGTCATAGTATTTTCGACTCTCTAAACCAGTCCATGATTAACTCCGTAGTAATCTGTTCTCAATTCCATTCGAAAATCCCCTTGGATTAAAGTGATCCATCAACTTTCATGGTCTTGTCTCTCTCCTTTGTCAACATGTCTAATGCTCGACTACATGATAGACTAATCCAACTTTAGTCCATATCATCGATAGTATTAAGGCAAATATTGGCACACCTTTGTACCATCCCAGTGGATATCATAGTTCTCCCTTCGAATTTCCGATGAAATCATTTTTTTAAGTTCCTCTTCTATATTGGACTCATACTCTCGTCCATGGGACCTCAAGGGTTTTATTACCAACTTCAAAGTTTCTTTCCCAAGTACTCGGAAGTTTGGATTTCTTTCCTTCTATGTTCATTCCCATGATCCTTTGGACATCATGGTCCGTTCATCACAATGTCTTAGTCCCTTCTCAACTTTCAAGCTTGATGCTTCAAGTAGCCATCAAACTAGTCTATTGACAAACTTCCAATTTAGAAATTGAATCTCTTATCTCTCGAGGGAATATCTGTCCCTCATTACCAATTACACAATGCTTAATTCTCAATTATAAGCATCCGCTAATTAATCCACCCTTCCTTAGCAATATGAGGTACCGTAGTAACAATACTTGGGTAATATTTTCGTTCCACGTGACTTGCTTTCAATTCCCTTTAGGCAGTCAATGCTCTCAACCTCTTATAGTTCACATAATTTCAAGGTCTTCTTTATACAAGCAACGCTCTCATATCCATAAGCAATTTCATAAATCAGGGTTGCCTCTTACTCAATTCCTCTCGGGAAACTGCCACCTTATTTTCTTGTGGTAGGTATAGACTCAAAATTCTCTTCCACCTAAACAATGTTTCCCAAACTTTATTGCAAGAACAAATGCAAGTCAACTTCAATCATGCGTTAAACATTCCAACTCATATGGCCTTACTACCACGGCGTACATGCAATGCCCACTTTAGTCTGCCTTGCTACGCCTCAAATTTCTTTCCTGCATCACGTCATTATGATTCCCTCGACCCCTTTGATTCCAAATAGGAATGCCATTGTCAGCGTAGTCATCAACTTGACTCAAGTCCTTGAAAACTCCTTTCACGTTCATTCGTCCATTCGCGTTACATCTTGTCCTTAGTCCATTTAATCAATAGAACAGCTCTTGTGGAGAATCTTCCCACGATTCGTCTATAACAATCCATCAATTCCAAGAAACTTCAAATTTCTGTAACTCGTATCAACCTTAGTCGATTCATTAGTTATTCCAATCCTCAAAGACTCCACAGGGATTTCATTCCCCAGAAATTTCACGACCAATGGATCTTACCTCATCAGGTCCACAGCTCGTGCTCTTCCTATATAGCGTACAACGAGCATCTCCTTAGATTCTATAGGATACTCTCAAAATTATTCATGTTTCTCGTGACTCCTTAAATAAATCTGTCGCGACCCTCTCAAGGTTGCGGAGCTCTCGAGGGCTAATGGGTCGTCTTGTCTGGTCGGACGTGGGCCTCTCCCAAGGCCCATTACACAAATCACAACGGAGGCGTGCGTGGTCGACCTTCGGCGTGGTCTAGTGACATGTGCTAAGTGTGCATGTCATGGAGTCGCCACCAATCATTTTTTGGAGGGTATGATTGGACCACCCTATCGAATAGTTGGGAGTTTCTATTCAATTCTGCGAGAACTAGAGAAATGGGTTCGGAGACTTAGTTACGTCAACTGTTAGAGTTGATGCCCTTTCGGTATCTAAATTGACTGAATTTTTCTAACTTGAGATTTTATGCAGATGAGTCTGGTACGAATCATAAATCTAGGAGTTCATGCAGAATGGAGTGATTACCCTGGCAATTCGAAAACCCAACTTGCAGCCCAAATTGAAAAGCAAGCACCAGTCACAATACCAAAACTAGCTTACAACTCAACCTCCCAAGCCTTTCCATTTTCCCAAATTGAAAAGCAAGTCCACCGATCACAATACCAAATATGAATTTTTCAAAAATAAACTAGAAAGGATTGATCAAAATTTAGGTGTCAACAGCTGCCCCTCTTTGAGAGGAATCTCGTCAGAGGTTTATCTCAAAGACAAGGTGACACCTAAGTCCTGATCGACTTGATTGGGAAAATGAAAGAAAATGAATCATTATATTCAACTTTTATGCCCATAGATGTATGTTCTTTCCTAAAACGGAGACATGTTCATTCAATTCTTTTTTACATGAGAGAGAGTAATAGTACAGAGGTGTACCAGCCACTTACCTATTTAATGATCGTGCGGCATTTACAGAGTCTGATGGGTTCAATGAGATATCTAGGGGCTCGCAGAGCGTCCTAGGGAGATTAAGCTCTGACCTATATGGTAGGCCAAGCTATAATGAGATTCATAACTGATAGTACCCTAAGGAAGGCGCATCTCACATTTGGGGATTTGCCAGGGGTTTTGATCCGTATGATGGATTAGACCAGAAATGGTTCGCCTACCGTTAGGCTTACCAAGGAAAACGACTCCTCCCGCATCTGGGATTCGTCAAGGTTTTGATCCGTATGGTGGATCGGACCATTGGGTTGATCCTTCAAGCGGTCTCTACCATTCATTTGACCCTTAAGGCGGTTTCTACCATTCATTGACCCTTCAGGCGGTTTCTACCACTGAGTTGACTCTTCAGCCGGTTTCTATCATTCATTGACCCTTCAGGAGGTTTCTACCATTGAGCTGATCCTTCAGGCGGTTTCTATCATTCATTGACCCTTCAGGTGGTTCCTACCATGCCGCTGATCCTTCAGGCGGTTTTTACCATTCATTGACCTTTCAGGCGGTTTCTACCATTTAATTGACCCTTTAGGCGGTTTCTACCATTCATTTGACCCTTCAGGCGGTCTCTACCATTGTTTTGACCCTTCAGGCGGTCTCTACCGATGTTTTGACCCTTCAGGCGGTTTCTACCGTTAGCTTGACCCCTTCAGGCCGTTTCTACCATAATGAGACTCCAAACTGATAGGAATCTAAGGATGACGTACCCATTCTTTGGGGCTTGTTCGAGACTTGATTGTTTTGTGGATTGATCTAGGAAAGGTTTGCCTATTAGAAAGGTTTACCTAGGAATAACTTGTCCCACGAATTGAGGACTTATCAAGAACTCGATCCGTCGGTGGATCGGTCCGAGCAAAAGATTCGCCTACCAAAGAGGCTTACCTAAGAATGACGCACCCAGTCTTTGGGGTTTGTCAAAGACTCGATCGTTCTGTGGATCGGTCTTGGAAAAGGCTGGCCTATTAAAAGGCTTCGCCTAAGGATGACTCATCGAGGTCTCTTTTGGGAGGTTCACCTAACTCTAGGTTCACCTGAGGGCTATTCTCGGATTTAGGGGTTATCTGAAATCTCGCAAAAAACTGGATTTGAAAATTGTCTTTTCGACATGCGAGGTGCCACTTTGGGGATCTGGGGACTTCAATTATCCTGTAGAAAGTCCAAACCTGTGAATTTTCTTCATCAAAAGTTATCAGTCTGGGACCTGGGGTTACCAGGGATCCTGCAGAAATTTAAACCTGAAAGATTCTTCTTCACCAAGAAGATGTTAGTAATTTTTGAGAAGACGGCAATTGTCCAACTGACAAAATTTTATGACCTGAGCTTTAGTCATGAAAAGTGCATTTTAATGCTGGAGGTTGTCCAAAATATTCTTGCAACATGCAAAAGTGATCACAAATTCCTGGCACGGAAACTCTGGATAAAAATATTCGAAAATTCCAAAAAGAGTTTGTTCAAAACATCAATTGGAGTATTTCTTGTTAAAGAGGGATCCTCACCGCACTGTAATAATGATCTTTTATAGGGAAAAACGTCAATTCCCTACTGAACTGTACCTAGGTTTCAGGATTATTCGCAGCGCATACATTTCGACCGATCGGGAGGTCTTTCATGAGACCATAATGTAGGGCTTGGATTTCGGTTTCCAAAGAGGACTCACTTTTGAGTCAAGGCCATTGAATGAATTTTTTCATCGTTTGCTCCGGATTTACAAGTCTAGAACCCTGCAAAATGAGAAAGAAATAGTCTTGCCCGTACTTCTTCGGGCTAAGTCATACGTTAACCCAAGTGTTTAAGTCAGAGAAGACTATTTCAGGATTGTAACATTGGTAGGATTTTGGATCGAAAAATGCTTGTTTTTGGCTCAGAAATAGTGAAGGGTTTGACATCGGTGATCATTGCAGATTTGACACATGTCCTTCAAAGAACATCTCTGGTTCTTGATGTATATACTCATCCTTGAAGCGCACAACGGTCTTCAGAGAGCATCTCTAATTACATTAAGAGATTGTGTACCCCATTTGTATCTTCCCTATCTGAGCATGACACCATTTGGGGAGTAATCTTTTTTATTTGACTCCTTTGGGGATTTTATCTTTTCCCAACCAAGCTTCATTAGGGATCTGTACAAGCATTTTAAATGGGCATCGGCCTTGCTTTTACCAGGCACTTTGCTTTTTCTTGATACCCAGGGATTTTTATTGCTTGATGAAATCTCGCGTTTTCCTTTCCCTTTTGGCAATAGAATTTTTTTCAACAAATTGTGCTAGATATACAACTTGAACCTTAGCATGCTTGAACATTGATCTGGGAATTTTTCACAAATCCTCTCTCTTGGAATCTTCCATTCCGTGAGTGATGTAGCTTCCATCTCGGGACATGCAATGATCATCAACAGGGATTTATGAAATGAATATGCAGGCTCAACTTGGCTATGCGAAGGATATGGTGTGTAGGATAGAGAAATGAATGCTTCTCGTCATCCTGAGGCACTTGGATTACCATATAAACAAAGCACAAAGATTGATATTAGTCCGAGCAAGAAAATTTCTAACCATTTACCTCTTGATATTGCTGGACTCACCTCCATATGCCCCAATGTGAGGTGGTTCTTGACAGGGATGAGAATAAAAATCGCCGTTCAATGGGGTTATTAATGGTCACCTGTAGTGTTTGGGATAAAGAAACGCATGCCTCCGTCGTTCCAATCCGTGTAATCGTTGCGAATGATTCCTACCGTTGTAGGCCCAGATTTTGCTATCTGATCCACTCCACTCATCTTTCAAGTGTATGTATGGAATGTGTTTGGATTAGGCTTTCCTCTCTCCCGAGAAAACATCCTTTCAAATGGTTTAAACGATTCTTATTGGAAAAATTCTTTTCATTTTCTCCAAAATTTACCCTCCAAAGGGATTTTATGATGCCCCATGCATGTTCTATTCATATTCAGACAACCTCATGTATTAAAACATGAATATTAATGAAGTGAGCATTTTACGTCTCTCTTTTTTTAGACATGATGATTGAAAGAATTCTATAATTTTTTTAATCTTCAATGAATTGGGAAGAGGGATACTTACCTGTCCATTAGGGCTGAAGATCCTGAAGATGTAAAAGGGATATGTCAGCGTATGTTCTAAAATTTTGCAAGAATTAGAACGATACATCTTACCCTTGGTCATGTGCTCCAACGAGTGTACAAGGGTTGTAAAAATCTGTCCGCCCTGATGGCGAGCTCCTGCCAAGGATAAATATTAAGCATCATTTTGGGTTTTCAAATTCAAAACAAATTGGGACGATACTACTTTACTCCTGATTTGAATTCCATTCTGCACGCCAATGTGCGGATTGCAGAAGCTGGCCCTCAAGCTTGTGGCCATGATTTCTTCGTCTGGTTGGGCAACGAATCCACATCAAGGATTTGCATCGGAGGAGATTCATTCATCTTTTTGGGCATGTTCCATGCACTGTTTTGCTATTTGAATGCATGGCTTCTTGGGTGCCTCGTCTCTATTCATCACCTGAGAGGAAAACAAGAGAACATTATCCCCGCATCTGATTGAAAATCATTTAGGAACGATACGTTCTTTTTACCAAATGGGTGGCTCCGCGGCCAAATGTGTTTTGCGTTGAAGAGAAGGATTCCATTATGCTCTGCGAATGATAACTATCACTTAGGGGACTTGCCCCACGGATTAAACGACGAATCTGATGCCTTTGACTTCGACATGCTTTCCGAATGTAGGAACGGTTTGCCCCCATTTTCAGTGGAGATGGGCTTTGTCGAGTGGGCAAGATCAGAAACTCCTTCTAGATTTGGCTTTAGTCGAAGGTTGAAATCCCCACCTTAGATAAACGAATCATGATTCATATCCCTCTGCTTTGGATTTGTCGTTTGCGGGCTTCACATTTTACCATACCAACTTCGCCGCTTGATGAAAATGAATCGATGATTTTCGAATTGCCCCAAGTTCTATAGTCATCTAGGTAGAATCTCTTTGAACATCATTGAGTGATAGACGAACTGATAAAATGGTTTTTATTAGTCGTTATACAATATGTGCATTGATACCAATCCTGGGATCAAACTCGTGACGCTTCGTACCACTGCCATTCCATTGACTACTAGGACACAGCACTATTGGCGTCCCTAACTGGTTCGCTTTTTGTTATAATATTCTCGAAGCAGTTAGCGACCCCCATCGAGAATGAAACAAGCTCAATTTAGAGTTCATAATGACTAAACGTCCCTTGGAACGATATAGAGCTAACCGTCTTTGAGCTTGCTCGTATTTTCCTATGTTAAGCCTTTAAATGTTTTTCTTCATGGCATTCAATTGATTCTCCTCGACTCTAATCTAACAAGGGATTGTCGCACTCGAGCATGATGAAAGACTTTATGACAGAAAGATTAATGATACATCCATTCACATGTGCCTAGTTCCCTTGAGGATTCTCGGTGATCAGCCAGTTACACCATGAATCAGGTATATAATCCCCATTTCGGATCACAACTTCAGAAGTCCGTCAGTTTTAAACTGATCGATCCAGATATCGAGCTCCTCATCAAGGAAATCTTTTGATTCTTCGAGCAACTGAAATTCGTGTTGACCATTATCGCTTGACGACGATGGATTTCTATTTCCGCTGTGAGTGATCTGATTGATCGAGCTAGAACCTTCGTCATTGCTTGAGAGTATAAGAGGATGATTGATCGGTTCACTACCAAAAGCACCTTCCATTTGGGAATGGGGGAAACAAAAATCCTCAGAGCATCCCCCTGCTTGATCTTTCGAAATCATACGCGCAAGCCGAGTAGATCTTTGAACACTAGGCACAATATGTTGATCGGCCATAGGAAGAGCACTAGCGAAAGTTTGCTACTCAAGTAGTCGATGGTGCTGCACTTGTGGCATATACTCCTGAGGGGTGCTAAGAAGATTCGAGAGAACATTTTGATTAACGCCTAAGTAGTTGATGGTGCTGCTACTGGCTTGGTCGGTGCCTAGATTCGGCAGAGCATTTCTTACTCCAGGGGCATTGTAATTGTGGTCATGCCTAGTGTTTAGGCAAAAGTTGGGTCCTTTCAGGTTCAGTGCTGCGTGGCGCTGTCTTAGCGCCCTTCTGTAGCTCTTAAGGTGACTCGCGACTCCATCTTTAGTGAGTCTCGATACGTTCATAATCTCGAGAATACGCGTTGGATATGCTGAGTTGATCCCTAGTTGCTGAACCGCATTAAGGAACTTGAGATGAAGCTCGGGGGACCAATTGACCCTCGTCTTCTTGCGACCCGGAACAGTGTTGACAACTTGGCTATTGCTCTCTGGCCTATTTTCAATAGGATTTGATCGAACCGGAAGTTGTTGTGGAGGGAATTCATCAGCTTTGGATTGGTCGGTCATGACAGTAAGCTCATCATTAAGGAAACTCCATTCATGGTGACACATGTCCCATCCTTCAGAAGGCATCAGTAATGACTTCATAGAATTGATTTGTTCATGCATATCTCCAACAAAATCTGATTGTATCGAAGATGGTTCGAGGGAGTGGGGTGGTGAATGAGTATTTTCAATCCTTATATAAGACTTATCAAGGAACATTTCGTCGAGGGTGACAGGGCTACTGCAGTTAAGGCAAGCAGTAGTATTGAGAGCTTTCTTATACCTCATGTTCTCCGCTTGAAGCTTTTCGTTTTCCTCCTTTAGAATCGCAAGCTCTTGACGTCTGTGTTGAGCCCTCAATTTGCCTCGCTTATTTTGAAACCAAAACTTGACCCTCAAAGGTTTCATCCCTAGCTTCTAGCCCAATTCATTTCTTTGTTTCATGTTCGGGAGAAAGCATTCACTGAAGAAAGCTTCAAGCTCTTGGATTTCATTCTGAGTGTGGCACTGACGATGTTTTCTTTTCTAGGGTTGACCATCGCTGCTGCTGTTGTCATCGCTGCTGAGATCCTGAACTTCGTTGCCAAAAGGGCTGGGTTCTGTGATTTTGGCACCAGAATCGATCTTGGAATCTTTGAGATCTCTCAGTAGTTCATTTTCTGAGATTTTTGGATCAATCGCCTCTAGCAACTGACGGTAACCTCTAAACATGTTGGATCGAAAAATCTTTGATCGATTTTTGCTCACTCAGGGTTCTCTACTCTCTCTTGTATGCTCACTCTCTCTAAATTTTCTTTTGAGTGGTTTTGTATACCCAGGAAACGTTCTTTATGCATGGATGAAGATCATTAGGCAAGCGTTTCTCCCAATATTTCGTATTTCCCGCTTTGTCGTCTTCTTTCTTTTTTTCAACACAGAGGGACCCCAAATCGATTTTCTTTTCTCGATATCCATGCTTGTCTCCCACTCTGTTTTCAAAAAGGTGGAACTACGCTCGTCTCCCGCTCAGTTTTTTAACATGATGGGACCGCCAAATCCTTTCGCAGCTTTTTTTGATAGTTGCGTTTAACTCGTGCTCAATCTTAATATGGTGACACCGACAAATCTTTTTACAACTTTTTCAGATTTATTAGGCCTGAAATCGCGGACTGGGATGGATTCGATGGTTCACTGAAAAAGCCACCACTGCTTTACCCAATTAACTTGGCTCCACAAGCATTATTGTTGTGACCGTTCTTGATCCTCAAGTTGCTATAAAACGAGGAGTTAATGCAAAGAAGATTAATGCTCTTGCGTAATTGCCTTCCTATTTTAGTCACTCTACCGCACACATCTTCTTCTCCTTCACTCCAACGAGAATGGCCTCCTCTCCTATTCACATTTTCTCGGCCGAAATTTTAGCCCAGTGGAAAAAACTCTATAACATCCTAGGTCGAGGCTATGCTCATATAGCTGATCACCCAGAAACTGAGGATGAAATCCGCGTTTTGCTCGTGGATATAGACATCACCACCATCGATGGCACTAAGTTAGAAAGGGAATATAAAAGCTTCCCAACCATCTTTACAAACTTCTTAGAGGCTTACCGTGTCGTTCATCGAGAAATTTCCGTGGCTCGCGTCTTGCGAGCTCGCTATGAGGATCGGTCCGACTGCTTGGTATTAGCCAACCTCGTGGCTAACAGTCATAAAAAAGCTGTTGAGTTCGCCAACGAGCGGGTCTCGATGTTGGTTCGTGAGAGGGGAAGTTTGGTAGAGCGCTTGGTCTTATCCCTGACTACCTATGAGCACGACCATCGTAATATTGTGTTGAAGTTTCAATGTGAGTGGCAGGAAGAGAGGCTCGACAGCATTACCGCGGATATAGCCCATGGAAGAAGACTAGTTTGGGACCTAGAAATAGCCGTTGAAGATCATGAGACCAAGGTTGCCGAGCTTAAAGAGGAATGTAAATGCCTTCTTCTTAAACTTGCGGATCTCGATTCTCGGGGTGAAGAGAATAGGCAAAGCATCAATAATATGGAGGGCCAGCTGGGTTCCTTTGTGATGCTAATTAGGGCTCATTTCGGTTTTACGTTTCCACCTCGACGATCTGTATGATCTGCTTTCAAAGCCCCTCAATTGAGCGAAATGAATGAAAGCTCTCGTGTGTGTATGTGTGCCTCAACTTCTGTATGGCTGACTTTCTCGAACACCTGATCACTCTCAACTTGGGCGAATTGAACTTTGACATTGATGACTCGAGCGTGTACGTCTTGATTTTTTTTTAATCTTGCTTATGATCGGATAAAGGAACCTCTCCCCGTGTTTATCCACAAAAAGACTTCTCTTCTCTACCTGTTTTTCACCTGTTTCAAATGAAAAGGCAGAATCAGAAGAAGGAATTCGAAAAAGAAAGCATAAATCCTTTCAATTTTATGCTTACTTGTGATTAATAAGGATAAAAGCTTTCACAAGGGTTTTAGCCTTGAACAAAAAGTTTTTATTAATATTCCTCGAAGGAAAGCATATTATTGAACGAAATGTAATTCACGATAATCGCTTTTGATCAATTTCAAGAAAATCAATGAAATGTTCAAAAGTACAAGACACAATTACGATGTGTTTTAAATTCAATTGAAGATACTGTATCCAAATTAAAGCCGTTTGCTAAGAACGAGAGTAATTTGAATATCTAGCTTTTCATTAAATTTGGAAAACACGAATAATCTTGGTCAATTATCGTGAATTACCAATAATGCAAAACATGCATGAACCAATTCAAGTTTATAGTTCCTTCTGGCGAAATTGGAATTGGATTCCCCCATACGGCCAAAAGGTCACGTAAGACTTCCAATTTCAATTTCCTCCAAAGGAATTATAAAATTGATTTTGGAGTATTCGAGTGGTTAGAAGAAATGCCACTATCACATTCCAATGATAAATTAAATGAAATATAGCAAATTTCAATCTGAATGTATATAACACAAATAGATCCCTAATACAATCAATCTAAGGGATGAGATAGAGAGGATCTCAGCAAAATAAATCCTATACAAGAAGACTAGAAATGGAAAGTAAACCAAAGGAATGTAATCCTAACATTTAGAGATACCCCAGTTCCGGTCTTCGGGATGTGACTTTAGGATCAGTTGTTCCAAATTGTCATCTTCATTGAAGGATACTTCAATGATGTCCACAGCGAGCTCTTCTTGTCCACCTTGCGTTCGTAATGGGACGGCATCATCTTTGTCTTCCATCAAGAACATTGGGAGAAAATACATCTATCTATCCTCAAAATGGCATTTAATCCAATCACCAAAACTATGCAATAAGTGTAATAATTATGAGATGTAACAAGTTCGAGGGATAGAAAAGTCTTACCAACCAAACTTAAGAGAAAGTTAAACTTCTTTGCATTTTTTACAGTTTTAGGTATACTAACCTTCCATAGACAAGCGCATGAGACAAGTGAGAGTAAAATTCTAAAAATCAAAAGATAGGGCATGGTACCTAAGGCCAAGGTTCCCACTTCGAGTTCTAGAAAGAGCTGATTCCATTGCACAACTATCGTTGCATTGTGACTCGATCCATAGTTCGAAGTGAGCGGAATTGAAAAGTGGATTACCCCATGTTTTTCCTCATGGAGATTCCATTTTCAATTTATTCTATTGTCTTCCTAAAGATGGCGGCCGGGGTTTTAGGCACGGTTGTGTGTGTTCATTGTGTCGTGCTAAAGCAATAGACATACATTTTATTTAACAACCACCGCTTTAATATAAACATCCACACAATCATGCATCCAAAACTTCTACCTGCATAAAACAAAGTTAACAAGCACTTCACACCTTATTTCTCCCGTCTGCAAAAACATCTAACACATTCGTTAGCATACTATCTCACCTTCGAGAGCATCTGCATAAGATCAGGTTAGAAGAATCAATCAACTTTTTAATTGGCTCAAGTCCACTAAAGGGTTAAGAACCAATCCCCAACGGAGTCGCCAGTCTGTCGCGACCCTCTCGAGGTTGCGGAGCTCTCGAGGGCTAATGGGTCATCCTGTCTGGTCGGATGCGAGTCTCTCCCAAGGCCCATTACCCAAATCACAACGAAGGCATGCGTGGTCGACCTTCGGCGTGGTCTAGTGACATGTGCTAAGTGTGCATGCCATGGAGTCGCCATCAATCGTTTTTTGGAGGGTATGATTGGACCACCCTATCAAATAGTTGGGAGTTTCTATTCAATTCTGCGAGAACTAGAGAAATGGGTTCGGAGACTTAGTTACGTCAACTGTCAGAGTTGATGCCCTTTCGGTACCTAAATTGACTGAATTTTTCTAACCTGAGATTTTATGCAGATGAGTATGGTACGAATCATAAATCTAGGAGTTCATGCAGAATGGAGTGATTACCCTGGCAATTCGAAAACCCAACTTGCAGCCCAAATTGAAAAGCAAGCACCAGTCACAATACCAAAACTAGCTTACAACTCAGCCTCCCAAGCCTTTCCATTTTCCCAAATTGAAAAGCAAGTCCACCGATCACAATACCAAATATGAATTTTTCAAAAATAAACTAGAAAAGACTTATCAAAATTTAGGTGTCAACAGAATCCAATCATCGTCTCTCAAGATGGTAACAATCAACTCAATCATTCCTTGGATACCCAATCCGACTATTATCCTCTTCATTACTACCAAGTGTCGAATCGTTCCAACTGTCCATGGTACCATTCAATTGAGAGCTCATATCTTGGCTATCTGCTCTCAAGGGTCCTCACTAGGACCATACAATATTTTGTTCATTTTTGTCACTTTTTCCTCAAGAAGCGTTAGTGCCTTGACCTCTTAGTTTCACAACCAACTAATGTGACCTTATCTCAATTTCATCCATTCAACTAAACATCGACATTATCCTGGAATTCAACATTGTCCACATGACAGTTCCTCGGACTTCACTTCCAAGAATCATCCAAGCTATGTGTCTTCTTTCTCAGTCCAAACGCTCGATCTTAATACCAAGACAATTAAGATCTCCTCTTCCTTTCACACTAGGGTCTCTTACCCTATGAAAGAAACTGTACACTTCAGTGGCATTCTCTTACTTTGAATTCACATTGTCCTTCCTGTTCCATAGGACGTCAATCTTGGAGTCTAAATTAACAGCGGTGTTTGTACTCTAAGATTCAGATGCCACCACACTTGACATTCTCCTTCCAATAACTTAAGCACCTCAAGTGACAAGATTCCAAGGAGTCGAGGTTCCTCCTTAGTCACCATAAATCCACACTTTGGATATTCGATTCGACTTCGTCAAGTCACTTTGTAATTACACTCTAAGCGCTATTTTCGCTTACTCAACCATTCATTAAAATCCCGAGTGGCTAGGACTATCAAGTCCCTTTACCTTTCTTTCCACCAGTGACCATCTCATGGTCCAATCGTCCTTTAAAAATGACACCCTAACCTCTAGGTTGACATCTTGCAACGCCACTTCTAGTGGTTTCAATTCAACCTCAATCGATCTCACAAAATCAATAGGGCCCGACAGACTGACACGTCAGTCTCATTTGTATTCCTCATAACAACAAGAAATTAATCAACATAAGCCTTATACCAAGGAAACGACCATTCCTTATAGGCACATTCTATGTTCCTCTTCCGATCATCCACTTCTATCCTTAGCCATAAGGCTTTCAAATTTCAATCAACTCAGGAATAGCAATTATCCATTATAGTTTCTCATAATCAGGAAAAGCAATTAGCCATAAGGCTTTCAAATTTCAATCCACTCAGGGATTTCACGTCTCATTCAAAGGGTCCTCGACTACCCTTAGTACACTTAGACGTCCTTGAGGACTCCGCCTCATACTGGTCAACCATCTTTAGATCTTTACAAGATTATTAGGATCCAACAACCTTTGCTCTCAAGCAATCCCATGATGGTACTTCCATTAAACAACATAGTGAAGGCGATCTAGACAGATACCATGCCTTTAGGGAAAACTCTTCCTTTGGTGGCATCTCACCAATCATTAACAGCCTCTTAAGATTAATAACCGCTATGGTCACTTTCTTTCTTTAGTGTACCCAAAAATCTCTAAGGTTTTCTCACAAACCCCTTAATTTATAATAAGGCAATTTCAAATTCACTTTCTCCATCGAACCTTAATTGACCTCAACCTCGAGGTCCATCTCACAAGCTATTCAAAACTCTCGTGATTCTTTTCCACGTTTCCAATTTAGAAATGAGTAATCTCAAAGTCACCTTTCTCGTTAATTACATCACTTAACTCATCAGCACTAATATCTGTCACCACAATGACTTAGGCAACAATGGCAGCTCCTCCTCGAGCTTGCCTACCCATCAATTTTTCTCATTTCCATTTAAAATTCTCACGACCCCTTATTACACTTGGGTCTCTCACGATTAGCAAAATCAAGCCATATTCTTTTCCAGTACTCATACCCTAGTCGTTCATCTTTACTCAATTCTCATGATCCTTTTCAGTTCTTGGATCTTCTCACATCTTGTATACTTGAGCCAAATGCTCTTCTAGCGACCGTACTTTGGTCTTTCAACCTTATTAGGTTCTCATGTCACTTGAACCACTATAATTCCCTCTTGGAATCAAAGACTTAAGTCATCTACTTAAGTCTAGCAGTCTCAGGCTGCTCATCTCATCATCTTTTCACCATCAATCAACTATCTAGTGGTGTTTAGGCCACTCTCAACTAATTGCCCATTATCCAAGGATCCCAAATCATCCTTAAGCAGCAACCACACATCAAGCAAACCTCAACGAGGTAACTTCTCAATTAACAGCCAATTGCTATGCAAGCCTCAACTAGGCGAAAACTCAACTAGGTCAACACTAAGCAAGTACTCAAGGCATCACTTCTATGAGTCAAACGCTCATACTTTAAGCATAAGGCATCTGCCTCTCTGCCACAAACATGACAAGCTATCTCAATTCCAGAAGGCATCAATTCAATGGAGTATAAACTCCTCACCCCGTCTAATCTCTCAGTTAAACCTTGACCATAAAAATCACATGATGCTAATTACAAAACATGTCAATTAGGCCAATCACAACGTCCCTTTTTTTTTTCAAACGACATCATCTGCCAAGCACAAAGCTCTTAATCATGCCAATCACATGCGTCATTATAAAATGCCATGCCACTTTCGAACATTCACTTTATGAATCACTCCCGTGCCATACATCTCTTAACCACAATTAGACTCAACCCAATATCTAGACTTTCCCTTTCAATTTATGCATTGGGTCATTCTTGCCTCTTCGCTATCTTAGAAGCCTACCAGGAGCCGCTCCTTGTCCAGACCTCTCTGTCTCGGCAATCACTCCCCACCCTCATCAGACATGGGCATTGCAGATTGTCCCAAGTCATACATCTACGAAGAAAGCTCCGTTCCACAAGTCACATACCATGCTTCATCACGGTTTGTAGGTATCCCATCAACTCGTCTCATACGAAGCGATAGTTTATTAAGTCCAATAGTGATAAGCTCTTGCATGCACCTTATCGACTTTCATTTCATAGCCACAAACACATGTACAGCATGTTCGTTCCCACTACTTGTCATACCACAATCGTCTTCAAATCAATTCTTATCCATCGAAGATCTCCAACTCCATCAATGACCGTCACATTCCATGAATTTATTGCCTACGTTCAACTATATACCTCAAATTTAGTCTCTATTCAAGTCAAATCCATATGTATTCGATCACAACAAGTCTTTAATCCAAATATTCCTTGTCTGCTTCCTTGTATACCTCTCATCACATATCATCCAAAGTTGTCAATAGCAATCGATAACTAAACCATCAAGATATAACGCAATTCAAGTCTGAATCTACTTATACCAATCGTCTCTTTATAACTCATATTCCCCAAGTTGGGTCATTGACAAACCATAACTACGATCACACAATCCAACTGACCCTCATTCATAAGCAAATCCTCCATCAACATCAAGCACATTTACAACCTCGAAATCAATGCTTATGACTCTTTAATTTCTTGCTTGCTTCCTTGTGAGCCTCAATCATAGCATCACCTAAGATCATCAATTAAAATCGACACTAGAACCATTAGAGTGCACGAAAATTCAAGCCTATAATCCTTAAGATTCAGAAATCAATGCCTAATCTTAAGGGTCTCACTATCTAATTGTCCTCAAGTCATCACTCCTTGTTACTCCACATCTCAATCAAATTAGATCGAGCTGACCTTGTTCTGATACCACTTAAACGGGTATGTCACGCCCCGAACCCGACAAGCACGCGAACATCCCTCTAGGAACTTTCACTGTAGATGATTCCTAGGATCATTCGGCCAATACCTCAGTGACTTAGGAAGTCTTTAAGAAATGTAAGCGATAAAACCTCTTCTTCATAAATACAATCAAGATGACTTAGGACGGTAAGGTACACTTCTTGTATTTGTAAATATACACCTCAAATCTTTCGATGGTCAAATACAAATGGTTCGTTCTCTACATCCACAAAACAAAATACTATCCCTAATAACACAATATGTGAATCCATATCCTATAATTTCTTCCTCGAACATCAAACCTTGACAAAACCTTGGTGTACCATCGCCTAGGACCTAAAAAAATTAACCCCCACTGGGGTGAGACATAAATCTCAGTAGGTGAACCCCAAACCTAGACCAGACCGCCAGTCCACCCAGATCATATAATGAAGTAGAATGCAGAAGTTTCTCAAGCATTTGCATATGACATTTAAACATTAGATATCTCCAGGCACTTAGCATAGTAAGAGGCACATCACACACTCGCATAGAATGAACTCATCATAATTGCATCATACTCTCTCATTGCCAAGGGCACAATAGCAATGACGTATAATCAAGGGCACTCGGGTCAATTTAATTGTATAAGGGCTTTATGGCCATGCATCATACTAGGACACTATAGCCATATAATTCTCAGAGGCACTATAGCCATATAATTCTCATAGGTACTATAGCCATCTCATTTCACATTAGGCAATCACAGTGCAGGCATCACACAACCGTGCCAGTCCTCATCACAATCAAAATCACATTATGCCCTTTAACTCACGGAATTCATGTAGTAGTGTCCTAGCTTTTCGAGTAAAGATTTAAGGAACACTTACCTCTTTAATTGAGCTAGAATTTCCACTCAAAATCCACCACCAAGTTCAGTCCTCAACCAGCCAGAATAGGGCAAGTGCACGGCCCTAAGAAATTCCACAAATTGCCCATTAAAATACTTCCAACTTCATTGCACACACAGCACCTTAATCTCAAGTCGTCACAGTATTAACTCAATGCTCCTAAGCATGCCAATTGTTGTTCTATCAAAGAAAGTCATCACAAATTTCATTCTACTAAGTCTGCCCTTTTCTAGGCTTCATGACCAGGTTCATTCACAAAAAAATTGACATTCTCCATCAAATTTTTACAAAATCAAATTTCAGAATCTTATACTTTAATGTCTTACGGACGTGTGGGTGAACACGAGGCTCAATTTGGATACCGGACGATTTAGAACGACTCAATCCAAAATCGGTGCGCGTTTAGGAAAGATTGGTCGACGTCTCACGTTTTTCACCTTAAACAGCCCTTTAATCACCTCTTGACCCAAATTCCTAAAACAAAAACAACTTACAAATACATCATATAATATCAATAGAGGTCTTACCGAAAGTTTCAAGGCACGGCGACGCTCCAATGTTCCTCAATTGACTCGGTTTCACTACCGGTATACAAGGGGCAGAATCGGTCTCCACTGATTCACGCATAATAACCCATAATTTCACTTCTAAACTTCAATTAATCACATAACTAACTTGCTAAAATATTGTTCTACATGTTTAGGAAGCTCACCGAAGATTTCAAAGCGAAATAGCACTTGAAGGACTTCCAATCAGCTCGGCTTCCTTAGGTCTACCCGCGGTCAGAAACTGCCCTATAGAATCCACCTCGAATCAGCCATGAAAACTCCTCAAATCTCAAATAAACTTGCAACCACAGCTCAGCCAACTCTAGTACTATGAGTGTAGAAGAGTTCACCGAAATTCGGAGCCATTTGAAGTCTCGAAGCCTACAAAATAGGTCCTTCTCCAAAATCGATCAGATTCTGCCTCAATCTGACCTTTGCCCATTCAAACAGAACTACGGGGCAAACGGCTGGGCCACATTGAGCTCACGATATGTCCCTAGAAAGATAAGACGATAATTGGCGGTGGTTTTACCTCAATCCGATGTCGGACGATCGAGTTATGACCGGAATAGTGGGCACGGCCGGAACTGGACGCAAGCTGGCAAGCGAGAGAGAGAGCTTCGTGAAAGGAATGGGAAGAGATAGAGATGGCCGGCCAAAAATGAGAGAGGAGAGAGAGAGAGGGCTTAGTCTTTATCCATCTTGGTCAAAAGGGAGTTGAATGGTAAGTTAAAAGGGTTTCATTAATGCCCATCACCCAATAATTGACACTAGTCTTCCTTGTCATAAAATCTTGGTGTCAAATAACCACTTAGTTCTTGGATTTTCAGCAGCCTAGGAGGAGACCAAATGACCAAAATGCTCTTCATTAAACCTTAAGACAAGGACAAGCCTCGAGGGGCAAAATGGCAATTTTGCACTTGCTGTCCGAAATTTCACTTTTCCAATTTAAATTGCCCTCGATGAGACGACATCTAATCCATTCTTAATGTTAGAATTCTCCATTGTCCAATATCCAATTCCGAAATCCCATGTCATGTTAATAGCCTCGAAGGGCGTCGGAATTCAGAATGTCACATTAGGCATAAGAGCAAGAACTCGACCAAATAGTCTTTTGAAGTTTTAAACGTACGCTATCAATACATAGTGAGTTCGGACTAAGACATGCAAAGCATAGTTTGAAGAGTTTTCGTTGATCACTCCTTTTCCTCTTTCGCGCTCGAAATATATCCTAAGACCCTCTCGTTTTTCATGCCAACGGACCATACTATCATTAGGACATTGCCACACTCGTTCCTTTAAGTTATACGACTCCATTGAAAAGAATCTCTTGCCTTGCTTGAAACTAGGTTGGTTAGAGTTGCTCCATTCAAACCTCCTCCTCCGTTGCCGTCGGCAACACTCCTGAGTCGCTCCCTTCGGTCTGCTGGTCGAGTGTGGAAAGAAAAGGAGAGAGAGAAGGAGGATCTTGGGAAAAAGCTTGGTCTCCAAGGTTTCGAAAGGCATTTATAGGGGTGAAGGGAAAAAGGGAGAGAGAGGCCGACTCGTGGGCATCCAAATGGCAATCATTCAGAGTGAATGCCAACTATCTCCGCGTAGCCAATTGTCGCGACCCTCTCGTGGAGGAGGGAGCTAATGGGCCGCCCGATGTCACCTAATCGGTCGCGGGCCTCTCTTAAGGTCCATTACCCAAATCGCAACGGCTGGATATACGTGGTCGACCTTCGATGCAGTCTGGTGACATGTGATATGTGTACATGCCAAGGAGTCACCACCGATCGTTTCATGGAGGGTACGATCGGAAACCCCATCGAATAGTTGGGAGCGATCTATTCGATTCTACGAAAATCAGAGAAGTGGGATCGGAGACTTTGTTACGCCAACTGTCAGAGTTGACGCCCTTTCGGCACCTAAGTTGAATGATTTATCTAGTCATAAGATTCATGCAGATGAGTGGGGGGTAGATCCTAAATCTAGGAGTTCATGCAGATGGGAATGACTACCCTATCACTCAAAATCAGTAAAAATAAATGCGCAAATCAAAGATCCAAAACATGCGGATAAATCATATGAAAGCAGCATGGCATCCCTAATAAGGCCCTATCAGCCTAGAGAAATATCAATCAAGGCTTAGGAGTGATTTTGACATGATTCTCCCAAGAGGGGCAAAATCGTAATTTTAGATGAAATTTGGTGACAATTTATCCCAGAAGGGAAAAATCGTCATTTCAGATGAAATGGGGGGTCAAAAGGCAATGGAAATGGGATAGGCGATCAAACCAATCCATTTCCTATTTTTCAAGAATTTCCAAAAATTTTCTGGAATTTTGAAGTGATTTTACCCTTTGAGGGGTAAAATCGTCATTTCAGGCGAAAACGAGTAATGAAAATCTCAAACATTAGGATTGGTCGGCCACCTGACCCAAATCCTAATTTTAAGTAATTTCTAAGACTCGATTGGAATAGAAAAAGGCGATTTACCCTTTGAGGGGTAAAATCGTCATTTCGAAAAAAAGGGACAAGGTTCGAAAACCCAAGCATAAGAATTGGTCGCCTAATCGACGCTAATTCTCATCTTGTCATTATCGACTTATCTCGCACACACAATATGACTTACCCCTAAAGGGTAATATCGTCAATTCTCGGATGAATGGATAAAAATCCCAAAAAATAGGATTGATCAGTTGTCTGTGGTCAATCCTCAATTTTTGCTGATTTCTAGAGTGTCTAAGAATTTTCCACAATTTTCCTACATTTTTTTGGGATTTTCTAGGATTTTCTAACATTTTTTTTAGAATTTTCTAGAAGTTATCCAATTTTTTTAGATTTTTAAAATCATTTTTAAAATTTTTATTTAAGAAAAATGATTCGGACCGGGTTGAAACCCGGCCCAGACCCAGACCCGCGCAAACCCACGCCCTAAAACGACGCCGTTCTGCCATTTTTTTATTTTTTTACTATTCGGATTTAATCCGATGGTTCCTATTGAACCACGTGGCTATTCCACAGCCATTGGATCTATTGACCACAACTAACGGCTCAGATCAAAAGCCAACTATTCCCTAGCCGTCAGATCTGATTACCTAAACCTACTGCCACGATTAAAAGCCAAGACTCGATCTGGGCCGTCCACCCTTATTAACCTAAACGACGCCGCTCGACACTTTACCTAAACGGCACCGTTTCAAATGGTTTTGATTTTTCGATTTTAAAACTATTTTCGGATAATCCTAATTACTAATCGAATGGCCACTAAAATTTAGACTCGATTTATATAAGCCGTTCGATCCATTCATTCGAATAACAAACCCTAACGGCCATGCTGACTAGGCGGCCATGTGGACCAATCCTTAGATGACACCTAAGCCTTTGACTCTTTGACCGGTCACGTCATCTTCATCTTCAACCTCGCGACCACCTCTGAACGGACGACCACGACTCTCCAGCGATGATCCAACGATGAAACCTTGAAGGAATCGAGCAAGACCGGCGGGAATCGACTCGGAATAACCTCTAGTTTAACATATCTAAGAATCAAAGTATCTAATTCACAAAATCACGAGTATCATGCAAAATGCCGAGTACGGCCATGGAAGTTCGATCACAAAATTTACACCAAACCATGGCAATTCAGTCATAGAATAGCATCAATAGAGGTTCAGAACACTTACCTCGAGCTCCGATTGAGCTTGCACGGCCTAGGTTCGGCTAGGCAAGAGTGAACAGGGCTCGGCTATGGCGGAAGGTTTGGAGACTCGATTCGAAGTGTTAAAGCGAAATCGATGCAAAATAGAGAAGCGATGACGGTCAGTAATCCATGGAACAAAACGCACACGCTAAATGCAAGAATAAACGTAAAACAGGTGAGTCGCCATTGATGCATAGTGAGAAACTTGAAACTGTGTCTCACCTATTCCCGCAGTTTCAGGTTGCGCGGCGGACGGCGATTGCTTCCTAGAGCTTCAAGCGAGCTTGCGGCAATCTTCATTGACTTCAGTTTGGCCAGAGACGGCCTAACCAGCGCCCTCCAAATTCGAGCTCTAACCCTCGACAATGGCAATGGAGGGTGAGCTCTCTCTCTCTCTCTCTCTCTCTCTCTCTCTCTCTCTCTCTCTCTCTCTCTCTCTCTCTCTCTCAATTCTGTTAATCTCCCTCAACCGAATGAGCCAATCTCCCTTTTCTGATAGGCTTCCCGTGGCTATATCCAATTCAAGAATTTTTTGCCGCCAATCGGGGAAGCCAATTCTGTCAATCCGCACGTGAGGTCACGTGCTTTATGGTCCAAACGGCGTCGGGGACGATGGGCATTATGTCCAACTCCGTTTATTCCTCCGACAAGTGTTATTTTCTGCGAATTTGGAATGAATTTGTGCTGAGTTTAACGTCGTTGACTTTTACAGGTCCCGCGAGATTGACCGACTGATTACTCCTCGCTTCGGCGACTGTTGGCCGCGATTCCGGCGTCAATCGATGGGGAATGGTTCGAAGAATCAAACTCCCACCAATCCTTCTTCAATTGTAGCCAATTGCTCGGTCAATTATGCCATCAAAATTTGGCCTTGCACTGTTCATCTGCACGAGAGTCTGAGGAAGACGATGACACTGTAGCGGACCGGTTCAACTGGTCTGACCGGTATAAACCGGTTCTGACTTGAAATTTTCAAATTAAACCTTAATTGGTGGGGAATTTTTGCAATTAAACCTCAGGATCGAACTTAGCACATCAGTTTTATCCAAAAATGTGATTTTGCCCAAAATTTCATGTCAATTTCCACAAAAATCCCAAATTTGTCTTTAATTGCAATTCGGGAATTTGTGAAATTGAAGGCTCAAATGATCAAATTGGACGAAACCACTTATGCCAATTGATTCAAAATGATGAAAAGCATTGGGCAGTGACTTCAATTTGTAATGGTAGTTCTTGAATTGAAAGTAATTTCACTTATGCCCAAATTAAAGGATTAAAATGCAATAAAGTATGCAATTTTGCCTAATTCATACAATTGAGCAATTTGTTCAGACAATTAGGCTAAATTACAATGAGGGACACATAGATTGAATGTCAAGTTCCTAAAAAATGCCAAAATTGCAAATTAAAAGAATCAATTGACATTTTTTTTGCCAAATTCAATCATATGCATAATAAATTAACACATAAAATTGAATTTGAATTTGGACTTTTGGTGAGTTCAAAATAAAAAGGGAATTAAAATAAAAATATTTACTATTTTTCTATATTTTTGTGACCTCAAATACTATTTTTCTTGAATTTTTGAGTATTTTCCTATTTTTCAAAAATACTAAAAAAATGCAAAAAATATGAAAAATTATTTTTTGGTCCAAAATGGTTCCTTAGGCTTGGTCAAGGCCACCAAAGTTGATTTTGTAATTTTTTGACTTTTTATGAATTTTTTGTGAATTTTCCAAAAAAATAAACTGAAAATCAAGTGTTAACAGCTGCCCCTCTTTGAGGGGAATCTCATGAAAGGTTTCACTCAAAGACAAGTGACACATGAGTTTAGATCGACTCGACTGGGGAATAGAAAAAAAAATGAATCTTGACATCCAATCTCTCTTGTCCAGCTGGTGAACGATCTGCTCATTCTACCTTTGCTGACCTGAGAGAGAGAGATGGAATAGAGATGCTTACCTATTACTTACCTGCCTGATGCTTGTGCGGCATGCACAGTGTATAACGGATTCAAGTGAATACATATGGACTCATCTTTTGAGTATCCTAGGGCAGTTAAACTCTAGCCCGTATGGTAGGCCAAACCAGAGTGGGATTCCTATTTGACAAGAACCTAGGGATGACGTACCCGTTCTTTTAGGGATTGTCAAAAGTTTTGATCCGTATGGTGAATCGAACCATGAATAGGACTCCTATCTATCAGGAACCTACGGATGACGCACCCGTTCTGTAGGGATTGTCAAAAATTTTGATCCGTCAGGGGAATCAGGCCATGAATAGGACTCCTTTCTGCTAGGAACCTATGGATGACGCACCCGTTCTGTAGGGATTGTCAAAAATTTTGATCCGTCAAGGGGATGAGGCCGTGAATAGGACTGCTTTCTGCTAGGAACCTATGGATGACGCACCCGTTCTGTAGGGATTGTCAAAAATTTTGATCCGTCAAAGGGATGAGGCCGTGAATAGGACTGCTTTCTGCTAGGAACCTTTGGATGACGTACCCGTTCTGTAGGGATTGTCAGAAACTAAGCTGATCCTACAACCTTGAGGAATCAACGAGGGTCTATACAAATGAGGTATACCTAACTCTTAGGTTCACCAAAGGAGCTATTCTGGGTTTAGAGATTACCTAGAACCTTACAGAAAGCTGGTTCTGAAGATTGTCCTTTTGACATGCGAAGTGCCGTTCTGGGATTTGGGGACTCAAGGTATCCTGCAGAAAGCTTAAATCTACAAAAACTTTGATAAGATTTTTCTGGGACTTAGGGGTTACCTGAAATCTCGCAAAAAAAAAAAATGATTCCGAAGCTCTTCATCGCGAAGCAAAGTGTACTTCTTTGACCTAGGGCTGTCATGAATCTCATAGAAGTTCAGACTTGTGAGTTCGTTCCTCATCCGAAGAGATATCGGTCATCTCGAGGCAACTATAATAATAATGCAAGCAAGGCTTTACTTTGTCTTATGCAATTATGCAAAAACGACTTAGGACGCTGGAGGTTATCCAAGATATCTCAAAGCATGCAAAGATGATCAAGAATCCTTATGATGAATATCCTGGATCAAACAATTTGAAGTTTCCAACCAAAGCTTACTTTTAGGCATTCTATTGGAATGTTTCCATTAAAGAGGGCTTCTTAATTATGTGAGCTTGGTCTTTTATAACGAAAGCACTCGAACTTCCTAATAACCTGTACCTGGGGTTTTCGGGGTCGTTCGCAGCGCATACATTTCGATCAATCGGGAGGTCGTTGCAGGACCGTAATGTTGGGCTTGGACATGGTTTCCAAGGGGGACTCATTCTTTGAGTCAAGTCTTTTTGAATGAATAGTTTTCTTCATCTGCCCCAGGTTTACAAGTCAAGAACCCTGTAAAAATGAGAGAGAAATAATCTTGCTCGTACCTCTTCAAGCTAAGGTATATATCATCCTAGGCGTCTTAGTCGGAAAAGACTGCAAAGGGGTTGTAACGTTGGTAGGATTGGGGACCGAAAAAAGGCTTGTTTTTTGTCTGAAATCGCGAAGGGTTTATCATTGGTGATCATTTGCCGATCAGTCCTCTGTTCTATCTCTGCTTGGTAGTTCTTCGAACGACGCCTTTGGTCTTCTTGCTACTACACGGCTTGAGAATGGGTCTAATCTCTGAGAAGCATCACCTGGCAATTCGGCTTTTGGCTACAATTTCTATTTGGGGGGTTGCTTCTGATTGCAAAAGTCCTGGAGGTTCTTCTTACCTCAGAAGTTTGTCGGGGGGTTGAGATATCCAGTAATCTCTTAGGATTATGCTCTATGACCTTTCAACATTTTGGTGGAGGTCAACCTTGTTTTTATCAGACTTTTGGTCTCTTTCTCGATACATAGGGATTTGGCTTTTTCTCTTTTTCTGATCCCGCCTTTTCCTTGTCTTTTTTCCAGGAATTAAGATCTTTGGTCATCCTGTAAGGTGTGTGACTTGAGTCTCATTCTATTTTTGAATACCTCACTTTGAGATTCTCATGTAATCTTCACTTTTGAACTTCTCTATCCACCAGCGCTTTGGCCGTTTTCCTCTTGAGGCTGTGCAATGATCACCAATAAGGGTACATGAAATGAATGTGTAGGCTCAAATTGGTTATGCAATGGGTATAAGTGTGTAGGGTAGAGAAATGAACATCTCTTCATCGTCCTAAGGTGCTTGGATTAATACATATCAACACACGAAGATTGATGTTAGTTCGAGCAAAAAGATTTCTAACCATTTACCTGTCCATGCCACTGGACGACCACTACATAACCCCAATGCGGGGTGGCTCTTGACAGGGATAAGAGATGAAAACCACCGCTCAAATGGTTTGTCAATGATCACCTGTAGTGTTTATGGAGAGGAATGAATGCCTCCGTCATCTTGATCCATGTAATCGATGCGAATGGCCCTTATACCCTCTGGTTCAGGTTTTTCTATCCTCGCACCTCTTCTCATCTCTTGAGTGTGTATAGGACGTGTTTGGATTAGGTTTGCCTCTTATCTGGAGGAACATTCCTACTAGATAGCCTAAAACAAACCCTGCTTTGGGAAAATCACTTTGTTTTTCTCTAGGTATTTCACCCCGCAGGAGATTTTAATGATGTATCATGTATACTTCTGATCATACTTGGATAACCTTTAGTCCCATCAGGTATTTAGTAAGTGTCGGGAATTCATTTTCCTAATGGATGATTTATCTCTAAGTTCAACCACATGAATGTTTATTTCCCTGATCCTTTTATTTTATACGGGGTGAGAAATTTTACAGTGTTTCTCCATTGTTGTCTTATGTCTTCATCCGGCATTTCCTGTACATGTAAATAGTAGACATTTCCATGAGTGACAGATGGTTTAACTTCTGATGGAATAGATACATATCACTTGGTTTTTAGATGTTAGGGACCCTTCTGCTCTTGGCTTCATTTGAATGAATCTGTTTCTGAATCTGTTTCTCGGAATTCTGTAAAACAGAACACATGTCAATGTATGCATGGATGCATGATATGTTTATGTAATGGCCGTTACGATGACTCGGATTTTTCGAGATAAGCCATGTGATCAACATCTGATTTCATTTCAAGGATAATACTTCTTCACAGCATCGGAATTTACAGGGTATCCCAATTCTTCTCATTCAGAATTTACAAGAATTAATGTTCCTCCCGTGAGGACTTTCTTGACAATATAGGGACCTTCGTAATTCGGAGTAAACTTGCCTCCTGGATGAACATCATTTGGTA
This sequence comes from Rhodomyrtus psidioides, assembly GCA_021437785.1. NCBI lineage: Eukaryota > Viridiplantae > Streptophyta > Magnoliopsida > Myrtales > Myrtaceae > Rhodomyrtus > Rhodomyrtus psidioides. The sequence continues at coordinate 737,565 of JAILYB010000211.1, read as the reverse complement.
GAGTTTTCTTTACCACCAAGTTACCCACCTCGAAACTTCTAGCTCTAATTTTCCGATTAAATGACTTGGCCACCCTTTTCTGGTAACCCTGGCCATGACAGATTGCTCTAAGACGTTTCTCATCTATCAGATTCAGCTATTTACATCTGTATTCGAAATACTCTGCATCGGAGAATTTTGGCCTCTGATAAGATTCTCAAAGAGGGAACTTTAACCTCTACGGGCAGGATAGCTTCCATGCCATATACCATAGCATAAGGAGTTACCCCTGTTGAAGTCCTGATCGAAGTTCGATACGCCATTAAGGCAAAGGGTAGCCTTTTATTCCAATCCCTATAGTTTTCGGCAGTCTTAGCCAAGATCTTCTTGATATTTTTGTTCGCCGCTTCCACTGCTCCATTCATTTGTGGGCGATAAGGGGAAGAGTTAAGATCTCGAATATCGAAGTGATCTAGCAGATCATCGACAATCTTATTGTTCAAGTTGGACCCATTGTCTGAGATGATCGCTCGAGGAGTGCTATATCGAGAAATTATGTCTCTCTTAATAAATCTTGCCACGCTTCTTGCAGTGACATTCTTATAAGAACTGGCTTCTATCCACTTTGTGAATTAATCAACTGCCACCAAGATGAAACGAAGACCATTTGAAGCCGTTGGATTAATAGGTCCTATCATATCTATTCCCCACATAGAAAAAGGCCAAGCTTCAGACATCTGATAGAGTTCGTTCGGGGGCGCATTAATCTTATAGCCATATACTTGGCACTGGTGGCATGACCTGACATGTCGACAACAGTCTGATTCCATGGTCATCCAATAATATCCAAGCCGCATGATCTTCCTAGAGAGAAGATGGCCGTTCATGTGTGGCCCGTATATACCTTCATGGATCTCTTTCATGAGAACATTTGCTTCTTTAGCATCGACGCACCTTAGCAGAGTGGAGTCGAATGACCTTCTGTACAAAACTTGTCCACTAATGAAGAATTTACTAGCCATCCTGGCTATGTATCTCCGGTTTCCTGCCAGACACCCTTCGGGAAACTCCCTCTTTAATAAATAATTCTTGATATCACGGTACCACGGCTCTTCGTCAAATTCTTCTTCTATCATCATGCAGTAGGCCGATTTTTCAACTATGCTGATCCTTAGTTGTTCTATTTCTAACCCACCAGCTATTTGCAACATCGAGGCCAGTGTGGCCAATGCGTCTGCAAATTGGTTATGAGATATTGGGAGATACTCAAATGACACCTCTTCGAACTTAAGTGTCAACTCTTCAAGATATTCATGATAAGGGATAAGCTTTTCTTCTGTCGCGACCCTTTCGAGGCGCTGCCGGGCTCTCAAGGGTTAATGGGCCGCCCGATGTTGCATGATCGGACGCGGGGCTCTCCCAAGGTCTATTACCCAAATCGCAACGGCTGGATATATGTGGTCGACCTTCGGTGTGGTCTAGTGACATGTGACACGTGTACATGCCAAGGAGTCGCCACCAATCGTTTCTTGGAGGGTACGATCGGGAACCCTATCGAATAGTTAGGAGTAGTCTATTCGATTCTGCAGAAACCAGAGAAATGGGATCGGGGACTTAGTTACGCCAACTGTCAGAGTCGGCGCCCTTTCGGTACCTAAGCTGAATGGTTTATCTGATCCTAGGATTTCATACATATGAGTGGGGTACGGATCCTAAATCTAGGAGTTCATGTAGATGAGAATGACTACCCTATCACTCACAATCAGTAAAAGTAAATGTGCAAATCAAGGATCCAAAACGTGCGGATAAATCACATGAAAGCAGCATGGCATCCATAGTGAGGCTTTATTAGCCTAGAGAAGTATCAATCAAGGCTCAGGAGTGATTTGGACATGATTTGCCCATGAGGGGCAAAATTGTTATTTTGAGAAATTTAGGGACAATTGGCCTTGGAAGGGAAAAATCGTCATTTCAGATGAAGTGGGAAGTCAAAAGGTGACAGAAATGAGGTTGGTGATCAAACCAATCCATTTCCTATTTTTCAGGAATTTTCAGAATTTTTCTGGAATTTAAAATTGATTTTACCCTCAGAGGGGTAAAATCGTCATTTTTGGCAAAGACGAGGATTGGAAATCTCAAATATTAGGATTGGTCGTCCACCTGACCTAAATCCTAATTTTAAGCAATTTCCAGAGCTCGATTGGAATGGGAAAGACGATTTACCTTTTGAGGGGTAAAATAGTCATTTCAAGAAAAATGGGTGAGATTCGAAAACCCAAGTAGAAGGATTCACCACCTAACTGGCCATATCCTAATCTAGGCATTTTTGACCTTTCTCAAATACAGAACGGGGACGAATTACCCCTAAAGGGCATTGTCGTCAATTTCGGAAGAACGGATAAGAAATCCCAAAAATAGGATAGACCAGTTGTTTGTGGTCAATCCTCAATTTTGGGGATTTCTAGAGTGTCTAGGAATTTTCTATAATTTTCCTACATTTTTTTGGGATTTTCTAGAATTTTCTAACATTTTTTTAGGATTTTCTATGTTTTTCTGATTTTTTTATTATTTAAAAATCCTTTTTTGATATTTTTTTATTAAAAAATGTTTCGGACCGGGTTAGCCCGACCCATTCGGGTCGGAACTCGGCCCAGACCCGGATCCGCTGACCCAACGCCCAAAACGACGCCGTTTCTACGTTTTTTTTTTATTTTCTGATTATTCGGATTTAATCCGACGGCCCCCTAATGGACCACGTGGCAAACCCACGGTCTTTGGATCGGATTACTAGAACCTACGGTCTAGATTAAACAAAGACTTGCCTTGGACCATCCGATCTGATTACTCAAACCAACTGCCACGATTAAAACCCAAGACTCGATCTGGACCGTTCGTTCATTCTAACCTAAATGACGCCGCACTATTACTTACTCAAACGGCACCGTTTCAATCCTATTTTGATTTTTTGATTTAAAACTATTTTCGAATACCCTAATTATTAATCGGACGGTCACCATTGAATGAGCTCGATTAACCCTAGCCATTGGATCTGGTCCAACTCAGCCTAACAGACTAACGGTCTAGCTGACTTGACATCCACGTGGACCAATGGCCGAGCGCCACCTAAGCCTTTGACCGGTTGACTCTACCACGTCGACTTCATCTTCAACCTCGCGACGGTGATGGGATGAACGGCCAGGAGCTTCCGACGACGATCTAACGGTGAAAACTTGACTAAATCGTTCGAAACCAACGCCAATCGACTCGCCTTATCATCTAATCTCACATATAAGGGAATCGAAGCACCTCGATCACTAAATCACGAGTATCAAGCAAGGTGCCGAGTACGGCCATGGGAGCTCAATCACACGAACCACGTGAAATCAGATCAATTCATTCACAGATTAAGACCATGGGAGGTTCAGAATACTTACCTCGAGCTCCGATCGAGCTCGCACGGCCTAGATTGGGCTAGGCAGGAATGAACAGTGTTCGATAATGGAGGTCGGGTTGGGAGACTCAATTCGGGGTGTACAAGCGAAGTCAATGCAAAATAGGTGTTCGACAATGGTCAGTGATGTTCAGGGAACAAAACACACACACACTATAAATGCAAGAATGAACATGAAAAAGGCAAGTCGCCATTGATGTGCAGTGATGAGCTTGAAGCTACGTCTCACGTGTTTCGGCGGTTTCAGGCTACGCTACCACCGGCGATCGCTTCTTGAGGGCTTGAACGACCTCTTGACGACCTTGGGGAGCTTCGGTTTAGCTTGAGAAGGCCTGACTAGTACTCTGCAAATCTGAGATCTACCCTTGACAATGGCGATGGAGGGGAGCTCTCTCTCTCTCGTTCTCTCTCTCTTTTTCGATTCTGTTCACCTCCCACTAACTGAATCTGCCAACCTCTTCAACTGAAAGCCCCCGTAGGCTTATATAGCTTGTTGGATTTTTGGCGCCGAACCGGGGGGGACTAACAGTCACCAAATGGCACGTGCTTGCGCGTGCCATTTGGTCCAAACGGAGCCGGAGACGGTGGGTAATCCGTCCAGCTCCGTTTGGTTCTTCAGCAGCTCTTAATCTGTGTGAATTTGGCATGAATTTGCACTGAGTTTGGGAGTGTTGACTTTCGTAGGTCCACCAGATTGACCGGCTGATTACTCCTTCCTCCGGCGACGTCAGATGGTGCCGTTGGTATCAATCGACGGGGGAAGACGAGAGGAACCAAATGCCCACCATTCCCCTTCCAATTAGTCGCGGATTGCCGATCAATTTCTTGATCAAAATCGACCTGAGTACTGTTCATTTGCGCGAGAAAGAAAATGACACTGTAACGGACCGACTCGACCGGTCAGACTGGTCTCAACTGGTCCCGACTTACAATTTTCCAAATTAAACCTTAATTAATAGGAAATTTTTGTAATTGAACCTCAGAATCGAATCTAGGGCCTGGATTTTATCTAAAAAAGTGATTTTGCCCAAAAGTTCACATCAATTTCTATAAAAACCCTAAATTTCCATTTAATTGCAAATTGGGGATTGTGCAATTGAAGGTTCAAATGACCAAATTGGACTAAATTGCCTATGCCAATTGATTCAAAATGATGAAAACCATTGGGCAGCATGTTTAATTTGCAATGGTAGCCCTCGAATTGAAAGTAATTTCAATTATACCCAATTTCAAGGACTAAAATGCAATTTAGTATGCAATTCATATAATTGGGCAATTTATGGGAACAATTGGGCTAAATTGAAATATGGGACAATTAGATTGAATGTCACGATCCTTAAAAATGAAAACAATTATAAATTAAAAGACTCAATTGATATTGTTTTCTCAAATTCAATCATATATGTAACAAAGGAACACCTAAAATTGAATCTAATTTTGAACTTTTTGTGAGGTAAAAAATTCAAGGGATTTAAAGGAAAAATATTGGCTATTTTTTCATATTTTTGTGACCTCAAATGCTATTTTTCTTGATTTTTTCTAATATTTTCCTAATTTCTAAAAATATTTAAAAAATACAAAAAATATGAAACATTATTTTTTTTTATCAAAAATGGTTCCTTAAGCTTGGCCAAGGCCACCAAAGTTGATTTTGTAATTTTTTGACGTTTTATGGATTTTTGTGAATTTTCTAAAAAAAATAACCAAAAAAGACTAATAAAAAATTAGGTGTCAACAGCTGCCCCTCTTTGAGAGGAATCTCGCAAGAGGTTTCTCTCAAAGACAGGTGACACCTAAGTCTAGATCAACTCTACTGGGAAATAGAAAAATGAATCTTGACATCTAATCATTCTTGCCCCACTGATGAACGCTCTGCTCATTTTGCTTTGACTGACGTGAGAGAGAGAAAGCGGGATAGAGATACTCACCTGCTACTTACCTTCCTGACGATCGTGTGGCGTATGCGGTTTTATAGCGGGTTCAAGTGGATACCTACGAACTCGTCTTTTGAGTATCCTAAGGCGGTTAAATTCTAGCCTATATGGTAGTCCGTACTAGAATGGGATTCCTATACTCGATAGGAACCTGTGAATGACGCACCCAGTCTCTTAGGGATTGTCAGAAATTTTGATCCGTATGGTGGATCAAACCATGAATATGACTCCTCTCTGCTAGGAACCTATGGATGACGCACCCGTTCTGTAGGGATTGTCGAACATTTTGATCCTTCAGGGGGATCAGGCCGAGAATAGGACTCCTCCCTGCTAGGAACCTATGGATGACGCACCCGTTCTGTAGGGATTGTCAAACATTTTGATCCTTCAGGGGGATCAGGCCGAGAATAGGACTCCTCCCTAATAGGAACCTATGGATGACGCACCCGTTCTGTAGGGATTCGTCGAACATTTTGATCCTTCAAGGGGATCAGGCCGAGAATAGGACTCCTCTCTGCTAGGAACCTACGGATGACGCACCCAGTCTCTTAGGGATTGTCAGACATTTTGATCCTTCAGGGGGATCAGGCCAAGAATAGGACTCCTCTCTGCTAGGAACCTATGGATGACGCACCCGTTCTGTAGGGATTGTCGGACATTTTGATCCTATATTCTAAGGAATTAACTAGGATCTACACAAATGAGGTATACCTAACCTTTAGGCTTTACCAAATGGGCAATTCTGGGTTTAGGGATTACCTAGAACCTCACAAAAAGCTGTTTCTGAAAATTGTCCTTTCGACATGCAAGGTGTTATTCTGGGATTTGGGGATTCCAAGTATCCTGCAGAAAACTTGAACCTGCAAAAACTTTGATAAGATTCTTCTGGGATCTAGGGGTTACCTGAAATCTCACAGAAAGACGATCTTGAATATTGTCCTTTTGACATCGGAGGTGGCATTCTGGGATCTGGGAACTCCAGGTATCCTGCAGAAAGTTCAAACCTACGAAAAATTTTCATAAGAATGTATCTTCCTGAGATATGGGGTTACCAAGGATCCTGCAGGAGAATAAACTTGAAAGCTCTTCTTCGCAGAGCAAGGCATCTTTCTGGAATATGGGGTTACCATGAGTCCTAGAAGTTTAGATCTGGGAGTTCATTCCTCATTTGCCAAGATATTAGCCCTCTTGCGGTAATGACAATTATAATGTAGTTAAAATGCTTCATTTTAACCTACGTAGTTTATGTAAAATGGCTTAGGACGTCGGAGGTTATCCAAAACATCTCGAAGCATGCAAAGATGATCAAGAATTCTTGTGAGGAAAAATCCTTGCATCAAACAATTTGAAGTTTCCAACCAAAGCTTGCTTTCAAGCATTCTATTGGAATATCTCTGTCAGAAAGGTCTTCTCACCAGTTTTCTGATTTGGTCTTGTTCACAATTATAGCACTCGAATTTCCTAATACCATGTACCTGGGTTTTCGGGGCCGTTCGCAGCGCATACATTTAGATCAATTGGGAAGTCTTTACTGGACCGTAATGTTGGGCTTGGATATAGCTTCCAAAAGGGGACTCACTTTTTGAGTCAGGTCTTTTGAACACAAAATTTTCTTCATCTGCTCCGGGTTTACAAGTCAAGAGCCCTGCAAAATGAGAAAGAAATAATCTTGTTCGAACTTCTTCGAGCTAAGCTTAAACATTAAACCATACGCTAATCTAAATGCTTTAATCGGAAAAGACTTTTCAGGGTTGTAGCATATGTAGGATTGGGGACCGAAAAAGGCTTATTTTTTGCCCAGAACATGTGAAGGGTTTAATATTGGTGATGACTGCAGATTCGCTACCGATCTGGTACCATGTGATTCAAAGAACGTCTTCAGTCTTTGAAGCGCATTGGTAGTCTTTCGGGAACTTCTCTCTCTTACACTAGTACAGTGTTAGCATCCGAAGGTGACATCACCAATTCTCACTAGTGACCTACACACAGACATCATTGTCGACACCTAAATTTTGATTTTTTAAGTCATTTGTCATTGTATAAAAAAAATAATAATTAATCTTCATGTACATCATAGTCAATTTCTTATACGTGTGTTGCATTTGCATATTGGTTTATATCGGCGACTGAGGACTGAATTTAAATGAATGATCAAGCACTAAATAAATCAAATACGAGACGGTGGGGGGACGACATTCCATATTCTCGATCGCATTAAGGACGAGACGAGAGGACTGAAGGATGACACGACATGTATTTTTGATGATATGATTCTACTCGACAAGCCAAGCTTGCATCTCCTCCCAAAAAGCGGAACCAATTGGGAGCGGCACCACTAGAAAAGCAGATAATGGAAATCGTGGTCAAAAGGGAAGAAAAGGGGGAATCCATTTCTTGAGGGTCCTTTAACTAAAAATAAAAGAGGGTCACGACGCTTAAAGGAAGCAAAAGGGGGGATTGTCCAAAAAAATATATATATATATTCTCTCTCTTCTGTCTTTCTTTTAAAAAAGGGGACACCCCCCGATATCTTTTTTTTATGGTAGAGAGGAAATGAGCGACGACACCCTGGCTTTGAAACCTTCAAGGAGCTGATCAGCTGCCGCATCCCAGGGAGGATCACCAGAGCCGACGCGAGCTTGAGCCGCGAGCAGATCTGCGACCACTTCTCACGTCGGTTCCACCTGCCTCGGCCAACCGCGAGCCACGAGAGCCGCGCCAGTCACTTGCAGCCACCTCCTCCGCCTCTGTACAGTTGTGACAACCCTCATTGAAGTCCCAACTCAACCGCGCCGTCGTCTATAGCCGGTCCCGACCACTCCAGCTGCTGTTCATCCCAACGATGCCGTCGACGGCCCAAGTCCTTCAAACCTAGCCACGCCTGACGCTCCCAAACTCGTCACTGCCCAGCCACCACTCGAGCTCCCATCATGCCGACGTGATGCCAGATCTGCCAGTTCATGTCTACAACTTCACCGATACCGCTGCATCACTTCACCATGTTCGGAGGACAGTCATCCGAGACCCGCGACTGTTCGAGCTTCCTCCGCCATCATCCGTAGCCTCGGCGCCATCCGAAATTATTGGCTGCCGATGAGCCACCCTCGCTAGTCGTCGTGTCTCCTTCGACCACCAATGACTCTGTTCTCGCTTGGTTTGCCTAGATCCAGATTGTTGCTCATTGAAAGTCTCCAGTTCCAACGCCTCAGCCCCCTAGTTCTTTTGTTTGAGGACACCGTGATCGCCATGAACCATCGAGGAAGAGGACGTTGAGTAGCGGTTTACCACCTCCAAGCTCGCTTGACCAGACGAAGACTCCTTGCTCGACGACCACCGTCTGACGCCGGAAGCTGCAGGTCCCACCAGGCTTAACAGGTTCGTAAGAGGCGAGACAACCAGTTCGAGGCAGCTAGCCGAACCGGGGAGTAACGTTGATGATGAGTCGGCTAGGCGTAGTCTTGACGAGCGAATCCCGGCGGTCTGACGAGTGAGTCCCGATGAAGCGTGGTGGTCGTCGACGGGTGATGACGGACGGCTTCATCGCATGCGGAGGAAGAGTCGCGCCAGGTACAACAGGGAAGTGAGAGTCTTACGTTGAAGATGGTGAACAGTGAGTTTTTATTTTCATGCTTGGGTTGGTCGTGAGTTTCATTTGGTATTGTGGGCCTTTTTAGAACCGGGCCGGCGTTAGTGTTGGGGGAGGTAGACTGGGCCTAGGCAAGTGGGCTCGGCAGGTTTAAAAAAAAAACAAAAACAAAAACAAAACAAAAACAAAAAAACAAAAAAAATAAAAAGATAAAAAAATAAAAAAAAAATCAAAGAAAAATCAAGAAATTCCAAAAAATTATCAAAAATGGGAAATGGCCACAATCAATTGGCCATGGAATATTTTGAGTAATTCGGTATCCAAATCTTCCAAAAAATGACGATTTTGCCCTTCGGGCTTATCGTCCCCAAATCTTCCCATTATATCCCTGATCCAAAATTACACCTTTCCTAAGCCCTTGTGGCTATACTAGGAAGCCGTTGATTTGAATTGATGTGCGTTAATGAAATTTACTTATGCACTTGATTGCGTTTCCATTTAAATTGATTGCGATTGATAGGAATAGTCTTCCAATCTGCATGAAACCCTGAATCAAGCCTATCTCACCTAAAATTGCGCCCGCATGAATTCTTAGCTAGGAAATCACTCGCGTTAGGTACCGAAAGGGCGTTGGTAATGACACCAGCGTAACCAAGTCCCCGAACCCAAAATCTCTGGTTCCGCAGAATTGATCGATCTCTCCCAATCGGTCAATAAGGTTTCCGGTCTACCCTCCAAGAAAGACCGGTGGCGACTCCAAATGCATGCATAGGTTGCACATGCCACCACGACCACACTGAAGGTCGAAAGCGATCGACTCTTAACGTCGAATCCTTAAAAAAATACTCCCGCCGCGATTTGGTATGGGCCTTGGAGGGCTCGCGCCGATCCAAGACCCGCGATCGGTAATCCATTAGCCGCGTCCGCTTCCGGACGGGTCGCGACAGCTGGCGACTCCACTGGGGACTCTTGCTCTAGAACATATGATTCTAGACCTCAAGTGGACTTAGGCCGTAATTAAAACGTTGAGTGATTTTTCTAACCTTGCAGGCGCTCTCGAAGGTGAGGTAAGTCCGCTTATGGTAGATGTTATATGTTTTTGGCAGATTGGGGAAATAAGGGGTGTAGTCCGTGATTAACATTGTCTTATGCAGGTTGGGCGTAGGAATGTATGTTGTGTGGATGATTTGAAGTGCTGATTGATAAACTGCTGTGCATGAATTGCATTATGATGATCACAACACGTGGACACACACAACCGCGCCTAAAACCCCGGGTGTCGCCTTTAGGAACACAATAGAAGGAATTGAGAATGGAATCTCCGTGAGGAAAAACGCGGGGTAATCCACTTTTCAATTCCGCTCGCTTCGAACTATGGATCGAGTCCCAATGCAACGATAGCTGTGCAATGGAATCGGCTCTTTCTAGAACTCGAAGTGGGAACCTTAACCTTAGGTGCCAAACCCTCTGATTTTTAGAAGTTCACCATCACTTGTCTCATGCGCATGTCTTTGGGCGGTTGGTACACCTAAAACCGCACATAAGTCGACGAGTTTGGTTGGTAAGACTCTCTATCCCTCAAATCTATTACAGTTCATATAAATATAGGCATTTCATTCATTGCATTCTGGTGATTAGATTAAATGCCATTTCAAGGATAGATGTGTGTGTTTTTCCCAAACGTCATTGATAGAAGACGAAGAGGATGATATCCCATGACAAACACCGAGTGTGCGATAAGGAGCATACTATGGACATTATTGAGGTATCATCCAATGAAGATGACGAGTTGGGGCAAGTGATCCTGAAGGCACAGATCAAAACTGGGGCATCCTTAAACGTTAGGATCACATTCCTTTATTTCATTTTCCATTACTAGTCCTCTTGTATAGGGTTTATTTTTACTGAGGTTTTCTCTATCTCACCCCTTAGAGTGATTGTATTAGGGATCTATTGGTGTATACATTCAGATGGAGCTTGGTTGTATTTCTTTTGACGGGTCATGGGAATGTGATAGTGGCATTTTGTCTAATCATCCGAATACTCCCAAGTCAAGTTTATAATTCCTTTAGAGGAAATCAAAATTGGAAATCTTGCATGACCTTTTTGGTCGTATAGGGTAATCCAACCCCAATTTCGCTAGAAGGAATTATACACTTAAATTGATTCATGCATGTCGTACATCATTGGTAATCCACGATAATTGATCAAGAGTATCGGCATTGTTTCGAATTTAATGACGAGATAGATGTCCAAATTGCCCTCGTTCTTACAAAACGGCCTTGATTTGGATGCCGTATCTTCAATTAAATTTAAAACACGTCGTTATGCTTTGTACTTTTGACTAGGTCGTTCTTCTCGAAATTGATCAAAAGCGATTATCGTGAATTACATTCCTTTCAATAATATGCTCTCCTTCGAAGAATACTGATAAAAAACTTTTGCGCAAGATTAAAACCCTTGTAAAAGTTTTTGTCCTTATTAATCACGAGCAAGCATAAGATTGAAAGGGGTTTATGCTTTCTTTTTCAAATTATTTCTTCTGATTCAGTCGTTTCATTTGCAGGTGAAAAATAGGTAATAGAGAGAAATCTTCTCCTGGATGAATCTGAGGCTATTCTTTCATCTGATCATGAGCAAGTTAGAAAATCAGGACATATTTGCTCAACTTATTGATATTATAGTTCAGCTCACCCAAGTTGAAGATGTTCGGATGCTCGAAGAAATGGACCATATAAAAAGCTAAAACACACACACATGAGCTTTCATTCACTTTCGCTCAATCGAAAGACTTTCAAAGCAGATTAATACAGATTAGCGAGGCGGAAAAGTAAAGCCGAACTGAGCCCTAATCAGCAGCACGAAGGAGCTCAATTGGGCCTCCATATGGTTGATTCCCTGCCTACACTCACCGCTCCGTATATCATGATCCGCGAGCTGGAGAAGAAGGCGCTTGCACTCATTCTTAAGGTCAGCAACCTTGGCCCTGTGATCTTCAGCAGCAAGTTCCAAGTCCCGGACCAATTCCCTCCCACGGGATACATCCGCCGTAACAGTATCGAGTCGCACTTCCAGCCAATCGCTCTGAAACTTCAACATGATGTTACGACGATCGTGCTCATAAGTGATCAGGCACAAGGCCAAACGCTCCACCAAATGTCCACGTTCACGAAGCATCGTCGAGACCCGCTCGTTGGCAGTTTCCATAACCTTGTTGTGGCTGTCAGCCACGAAGTTAGTCAACGTCAGGCAGTCACAGCGGTCTTCGTAGCGGGCTCGCAAGACACGAGCCACGAGAACTTCACGGTGAGCAACGCGGTAAGCCTCTAGAAAGTTTGCAAAGAGGGCTGGGAATGTTTTATACTCCTTCTCCAACTCAGTACCCTCGATGGAAGTAGTGTCTGTGGCCGCAAATAGAACGCGGATCTCAGCCTCGATCTCCGGATGATCGGCTATGTAAGCATAGCCCCGACCCAAGAGATTATAGAGTTTTTCCCATCGGGCCGGGACTGCGATTGAAAAGACGCAAGCATGGGAAGAGTCAGAGGAAGAAGCAGAAGACGAAGCCATTTCTTGTTGGAAGGATGGAGAGGAAGACGAGTGCGATGGAATGAATGAAAGTGAAAGCTGGGCAAATGAGAGCACTAACCTTCTCCTCGTTTCATAGTAGCTCAAAAATGGAGAAAAGTTACAGCAATAATGCTTGTGGAGCCGGGGTAGTTAATGTAAAGCAGGGGCTGCTCCTCCCGTGAAGCATCAGACATGTCTCGATCCGCGATTTCAGGTCTGACGAGTTTGAAAAGTTGTAAAAGAGTTGTCTATTTCACCATTATTGAGATGGAGCGGGAGTCGGGCGCAGATATCGAAGGAGCCGCGATAGGGTTGATAGCTTTGTCATGATGAAAAGCTGAGCGGGTGGTGGACGTAATTTAGTCTTTTGAGAGATAGTGGGGGACAGGTTCGGCTATCGAGGAAAGAAAAGCGATCTGTGATCTCTCCACCATGAAAAGGAAGGAAGACGACAAGACGAGAAACTCAAAATCTCTAGAAGAGCGCTCGCCTGGTGATCGTCTTCCATGCTCGAAGAGCGACTCCTGAATACGCAAAGTCACTCAAAAGAAAGTTTAGAGAGAGTAAACATAGGAAGAGGATTACAAGACCTTGAGTGAATAAAAGAGGACGAACAAACCTTTTCTTGATCCAGTATGTTTAACAGTCATAGTCATTTATTGGAGATGACTGACCCAAATGTCCTAGGTAATGTGCAGTTGGGAGACCTCGAAGTCTTTGGGATCGAGCCAGATGTCGAAACCATACTACCCAACCCTGCTGGCAACGAGGTTCAGGATCAGGGCAGCGACGATGACAGTGGTGGCGACGACGACAGTAGCAACAACAACGACGGCAGCGGCGATGTCTCATCTCGTGGAAGAAGACGTCGCCGGCCCTATACTGAGAAGGAAATCCAGATACTCGAAGCCGCCTTCAATAAGTGCCGTTACCCGAATACGAGACGAAGAAGAAAATTAGCCCGAAAATTAAAGATGGAACCCTTAAGGGTCAAGCACTGGTTTCAAAACAGACGGGCCAGATCAGTGGTTCGGGGAAAGTGTCAAGAGCTCGAAACTCTAAAAGAAGAATACGCCAAGCTTCGAGCAGAAAACATGTGGTATAAGGAAGTCCTCATCAACGCCGCTTGCCTTAACTGCGGTGGTTCTATCGACACTCGCGAAATGTTCCGTGATAAGTTTTCTATGAGAATCGCAGGTGATCGTCCGCCACCCCACTCCCTCAAACCATCTTTTGAAAGAGGGGAGGCGCGTTACCACAATTTCCCTGACAATGGGCTTACTATCACCACAGACCAGTTCGAAGTCAACCAGCTTCCTCTGCAACAACCTCTGGCACAACCAGACCCCGCCGAGAGTAAATCGAGGAATGATCGCCGAGTCACGGATGCTATCCTGAGTCGCCAAAAGAAGTTCATATGGTCTCCAGAGCTTCACAGAAAATTCCTTGATGCGGTTCACCAAATAGGGAATGACTCATTATGTCCAACACGCGTACATGAGGTCATGAATGAACCGGGGCTCGCTAGAAGGTTAGTCGCAAACCACCTTAATGGTTACCGAAGGAAACTACGACGGCGTCATGTCGCACGGCGCCTAGAAGAGCCCGACTCGAACTTGAACATTAGGTACGGCTACGAACGCAACAGCCATGCCTCAAGAAGAGCCCTGCCGAGTCTCGATACCAACCAAGCCGGTAGCTCTACCACCAACTGTTGGAGAATTGGTCAATATAGCCCTATCAGTCATCTTAATGTTCCTCAAGAATACGTGCCACCGGTGCAACAAATATACACTTCCCCGCTCGAGCAGCAGCCGTCCACCGGCGCTCTTCCTGCTGCTGATCCACCCACGACGTCTAATGTTCAGGAGTTCGCCCAACTAGGGCATATGATCTCAGATGATCTAGTGGGGGAACACTTCGAACAATTTTGCTTCCCTGATCTCTGAGTGAGACACGCTTTTGATAGGAAAGAGGTCGACCCTCCTCTTTTCTTCTCAAACAAAGATGGTGGTCACAGTTCGAAGAATCCATCAGGAGGAGGCTAGCAAACCTTCACGGCCATGATCTGGAGTCGATGACCGCGCACCTGAACCCAGACATGATGGGGTGGTGATCGAACATACCCAGAGAAAAGGGGGGCTTGTACACAAGTAGAACTTATTTCTTATTTGCGCATTGTAAAGTTTCAATCGGAGCAGTTCCTTTCTTCTTTAAGGCCTAGGGTTGATTTCACACAATGATGCTTGCTAACATCATCATGTTTAGCTACAACAATCTTTTGTCACAATGGGTTCGAGGTAAATCGACCAAGCGCACGAAGGCAAACGTGACAGCATAGGTCACAAACATAACGTGAGCGGGCTCGAAAGCGGAAAGATCGTCAGTTGCCTCAAACACTATGATTGCGAAACCAAGGGCAATATTGAATCTTGCGAAGGATAAGCGGAAATGTACATACACTCTCATTTATAGCACTTAACAGGAGACTTTACAAACAGACTACTGAGGAGGAACCGTAAATTCGAAGTGAGTTCTAATGAGCATCACAAATGAGCTCAATTGATTCTCCATGCTATCCATGCCTTGCTTACAACCCACACTCTGGGAATCGAGGTCTACGAGCTTGAAGAAAAGGAGACGACATTTCTCCTTAAGTTCGTTCACCTTGGCCTCATAGTACTCGAACTCAAGCTCTAAGTCCTGAGCCAGCACCCTCCCGCGAGCTATATCCATGCTCAGGTCTTCAAGCCTTTCCTCCAACCAGGCACACTGGAACCTCAGCACGAGGTTGTGCTGATCTTGCTCAAAGGCGGTGTCAAAAAGAGCCAGACGCTCCACCAAGTTGTCCATCTCACGGACCAACATCGAAACCTGGGCGTGGGCGTATTCAACAGCCCTTTTATGGTTATCGGCCGTCAGCATGGCCAACATCAGGGACTCAGTTCGGTCCTGATAACGGGCTCGCACGATACCAGCCAAAGTGACCTCCCGGCTAGCAACTTCGTAAGCCTGCAGGAAATTGTTGAAGAGAGTTGGGAAGATCACAAACTCCCTCTGCAGTTTCGTACCTTCAATACACACAGTATCCAGGGCCGGAATCAGAGTACGAACTTCAACCTCAGCTTCAGGATGACTGTTTATGTAGCCATAACCTCTACCCAAGAGGTGATAAAACCTCTCCCATTGGGTTGAAGCTTCGGCTGAGGCAGCGGGTACAGGAGAGGAAGCCATCTGCGATTCAACGACAGAGAAAAGAAGGAATGATGGAGGAGTGTTTGAGAGGTTAGATCGAAATGTTAATCTCCTCGATGTCAACCTCTCGCCCTTTAACGCTCGAACGAGAAAGGGAAAGCTGCAATAATTTTTCTATACGCAGCAGGGCTAATCAAGCCTCATTAATACATCCCTGGTGAGTCACAGATCCACCTCTGTCCCGTGATTTCGGGCTTAGAAAAGGTAACAACACCTAAAGGCCGGCAGACCTATTACTTTGGAGACCGAGCTAAGGGGACAGGCGTAATGCTCGATAAAGCAAAAGTCGACACGGGAAATCTGCACGCTCCACTCAGGCAAGAGAGAGTAAGAACGGACGGGGGGAATCACGAAGTCTCGAAAGGAACGCCCGTCAGACGCTCGTTACTCGATTTCAAAGGGACGCTTCTTGGAACGCGCCTAATCTCTGATAATTACAGAAAGGACGAACATCTGAGAAGGGGTGGAGAAGATCGAGCGAACGAAGACCAGGAAAAGACATTTCGACCCAAAATGTTCAAGGGGTACCGTTATTTGTTGGAAACGCCTGACCTAAATATTTCCGAACTTGAACGGCTAGAGGAATTTGAAGACCTCGGAAACGAATTCGTCATGAAGGATATGGAAATCGACTCGACCATCCAGGAGACTCAAGCCCTCAGCGACCAAGGCGCCAGCGACGATGATCCGCGCCAGAAAAGAAAGCGTCGCCAGTTCTACACTCCGGATGAGGTCCAGGTACTTGAAGCTATCTTCAGGGGATGCCCTTTCCCGGACACAGAACAGAGGAAGAAGTTGGGTCAAAAACTAGGGACGAGCCCTTTGAGGATCTTGAATTGGTTTCAAAATAAACGAACCAAGCTGAGTAAGCAGTACAAACGACGGGAGACCGCATTTCTAAAGGAACAGAACGAGAAGCTTCGAACAAAGAACGTAAGGTATGAAGAAGTTCTTAGCACTATTGTCTGCCCTAACTGCGGTGGCCCTACCACTCTCAGTAGATTGTTTCCCGTTAAGCCTTCTGCTAGGATCGAAAATACTGGTGATGTGCATGAACAAATCAATCCCACAAAGATAGTGCCAGTGCCTTCTGAAGGAGGGAATATATGCCACTATGATGAGAGTCACCACGTCAGAGCCCAAGAGTCTTCTCCACAACGGCTTCGGGCAGGATCAGATCCTGCTCGAGAAGGGTTAAAGATCAGCCGTCAAGCTGTCAACGCTATTCTGAACCAAGAGAAGAAGATTTTCGCGTGGCCCCTTGAGCTTCACCGCAAGTTCTTAGACGTGGTTCGGCGAATAGGGGTCGACTGTGCACGCCCGAAGAAAGTAATGGAGGCCCTGAATGCACCAGAACTTACCAAGGCTATGGTCTCAAATCACCTCGGTTGTTACAGAAGAGCGCTATGACAGCGTCATACTAACCTCGGTTGCAAATCCAATACTTATTGGGAAATTGATCAGAATATCCATCTGAGTCATCCCAATTTTCTTCAAGAGTGTGTGCCACAGATGCAGCAGGTGCAGCACCCATCCGTCGCTGTTTTTCCGCTTACTAATGAGCTTTCTACGCTTAGTGCTCAAGGACTTGCCGAACTAGGGCATGTGGTTTCAAAGGATCTAACAAAGGAATGCGTTGAGCATTTTTGTTTCCCTAATTCCCAAGTAGAAGATGCTTATGGGGATCAATCAGTCAACTCCCCTCTCATGTTCTCGAGAAGGGATGGAGGTTCCAGTTCGAAGAACCAGTCGGGCGATACTACCCAACCCATACATCAATATTTCGAAGGGTCAGATGACTTCTGCGATGATCAGTCAGTGATACTTCGATCCAAAATGTTCCAAGGATACCGTCATTTGTTGGAAACGCCCGACTTAGAAGTCTCCGAGCTCGAACTGTTGGAAGAATTTGAAGATCACGGGACTGAATCCGGCATAATGGTCATGGAGATTGACACTGCCAACGATGAAACTCAAGGTTGTGGTAATGAAAACAATGCACATAGCAGTGATCAGCGTCAGAAAGGAGAACATCCCATTCACTGTACTTCAAGTCGAGACCGGGAGCTTGATTTTTTCTTTGAGGAATGCTCCCATCCAGATGAGAAGCAGAGGGCTGAGCTAGGTCAAGAGTTAGGGTGGGAGCCTGGGGAGGTCAATAATTGGTTTCGTAACAAACGAGCCCGGCTGGGGAATCTACATAGACAGCAAGAGCTAGCGATTCTGAAGGAAGAAAATGAAAAGCTTCGAACAGAAAGCGCTAGGTATGAGGAAGCGCTGAGCAGTGCCACTTGCCTTGATTGCAATAACCATATTTTCATCAGTGAAATATTCTCCGAAGAGCCACTTCTAGAGATTGGTAGTGCTCATATGTTACAATGCCTTTCGCAATGTCTTCCGGTGCAGTCAGATACCGTCGAAGGCTTACAAGAGCAGTTTCCAACACAATCAGATCTCATAGAGATTAGTCGGCAAGCTGTTCTTGTTGACAAGAAAGCGCGATTTTCTTGGACTGCTGAACTCCATCAGAAATTTGTTGATACAGTTCGACAGTTGGGGATCGACACGGCACGATCAATGCGCATACACGAAATCCTGAACGTGCCGGGACTCTCTAAAGTTAACGTCGCGAGCCACCTTGGATATTTCAAGAGGTTGCTAAAAGAGGGACGGGTGACACTAAGCTCGGATGGAGCTGGTTCGAACTTAAATGTTGGTCATAACTGCAATCACGATGATTGTAGAGCCGGGAACACCCAACCATGTTTCGGTGTTGACGAGACCAGCAACCATGTCACCGACTCCTCTAACTCAAATCAGAACGCTCCACCAAGCAGTCTCAATACCCCTCAAGTGTATATACCGCAGTTCCCGCAAATAGGAACTCCCCAATTTGAGTACCAACCTGTTGCTAGTGCTCTTCCCATGGCAAATCCAACATTTACATGGGACATGTCTACATATTTGCCGGTCAACAAGGGAGGTTCCAGCTCGAGGAATCAAATCATCCAAGGCGAGAGTGATCTATCGCCAACGGTCGGTGATACTCGACTTGAGCATCAATGGCTCGGAGATTCGAGCGATTTCCTTGGAGAGGAACTCAATTTCTGGCTCGATCAGTCTGAAGCTGGCGGACTTTTGCAATAGTGATACAAAGCCGACGATCAGGTGTTTGATTCAAGGCGCGATTGTAAAAAAATGTTCGGAGAAAAGAGGTTGAATAGCCTGAATGAATGTATTGGCAATCCCATTGTAAAGCTCCCTTGGGGGCATTTCTCATTTACGCTTAAAACTAGTCGTACGAAGATCCGCCTTACCTTTTGAGCATCTTTAAGCTCAGGGGCGAGCTCCCCAAGCAATGATCATCGTTCGCAGAGCATAATGGAATCCATCCCTTCAATGCAAAATGCATCTGGCCGCGAAGCCACCCATTTGGTAAAACGATGTATCGTTCCTAAACGATCTCCAATCGGATACCGAAATAATGTCTTCTTTCTTTTCCTTCTCAGATGATAAACATGGATAAATCACTTAAGGAGTCATGCGTTCAAATAGCAGAACAGACGCTGCCCAGCTGGGAGCAGATGAACCATTGATGTTACAAACACTCCAAGAATGGATAGGCGGATTTGATAGATGTTGTTCATATCAATACGCAATATCAGAACGGGATGAGAACCAAGAGTAAAGTTGTATCGTTCCAATTTGTCTTGAATTTGAGAATATGAATTGATACTCGTTATTTATCCTTGACAGGGGAATCGCCTTACAGAAGAACAGGTTTTCACATCCCATGTATTACCCGTTAGAATACATGACCAAGGGTAAATTGTATCGTTCTAATTTTTTGAAAAATTCGTGAACGTACAATAACATGTTTCTTCCGCATTTTCAGGATCTCCAGCCGCGGGGGACAGGTAAGTATCCCTTTCCCCCAATCCATTGAAGATGTTAAACCAAAAACACGGAGAGAAAAAGAAAAAAGCTTTCAAAATCTGATGTCTAGAAAAGACATGGAATTCTAACTTCATTGGCATTCATGTTTTGAAACATGAGGTTGTCTGAACATGCATTGTGCACCATAAAATCCCCTTGACGGGTAAAATTTTTGGGAAAACGAAAGAGATTTTTCCAATCAAAAGTTGTTCAAAACTCTCAAAAGGATGTTTCCTCAAAAGAGAGGCAAGCTCAAATCCAAACACATCCTACATACACTTGAGAGATGAGTGGAGCGAATCAAATAGTAAAATCTGGACCTACGGAGGTAGGGACCATTCGCAGCGATTACATGGATTGGGACGACGGAGGCGTTCGTTTCATATCATAAACACTACAGGTGACCGTTGACAACCCACTTGAACGGCGGTTTTCATTCTTGACCCTGTCAAGAACCACCCCACACCGGGGCAAAAAGGAAGTAAGTCCAGCAGCATCAGGAGAAAATGGTTAGAAATTTTCTTGCTCGGACTAACATTAATCTTTGTGTGTTGTTTATATGGTAATCCAAGTGCCATAGGATGACGAGAAGCATTCAGTCTCTATCCCACACACCATATCCTTTGCACAGCCAAGTTGAGCCTGCGAATTCATTTCATAAACCCATGTTGGTGATCATGGGATGTTTCAAGATAGAAACTGCATTACTCCAAGAACGGAAGAAATCAAGAGATGGGATTTATAGAAAAATCTCATATCGGCGTTTAAATGTGCTATGATTCAAGTTATATATCTAGCACAATTTCCTGAACATCGTAGTTCCAAAGGAAAAGAAAAGGCGGGACTTCAACAAAAAATCCCCAGCATCAAGAAAAAGCAAAGTGCCTGGTAAAAGCAAGGCCGATGCTCGTGAAAACTGTTTGATTGATCCCCAATAAAGCCTAGTTGGGAAGAGAGAAAAACCCATAAAGGAGTCAGATCAAGAAGACTGCTCCCCAAACGATGTCAGCCGTGGTGCAAAAACACGGACAGAATTGTCAATCTCTTAATACCACAAGAGACGTTCTCTAAAGGACTTGTGCACACCTCAAAAGCGGTTGCACACCTCAAAAATGGAAGATGCAGAATGGAAAAGACATGTGACAAATTTGCAATGATCACCAATGTCAAATCCTTCGTGATTTCTGGGCCAAAAACAAGCCTTTTTCGGTCCCCAATCCTACCAATGTTACAACCCTGAAACCGTCTTCTCTGACTAAGACACTTGGGTTAACATATAGCTTAGCTCGAAGAAGTACGAGCAAGACTCTTTCTTTCTCATTTTGCAGGGTTCTTGACTTGTAAACCCGGAGCAGATGGTGAAGATTTTCATTCGATGGCCCCGACTCCAAAGCGGGTCCCCCTTGAAAACCAATATCCAAGCCCAACATTACGGTCCCGTGGAAGACCTCCCGATCGATCAAAATGTATGTGCTGCGAATGAGCCTAAAACCTAGGCACATGTCGGTAGGGAATTGAGTGCATCCCCTAAAAATCATCACCTCAAAACAGGTGAGATGGCCTCCTTGTCGAGAAATATTCCAGTTGACGTTTTGAGCAAACTCTTTTTTTGGGAATTTTCAAACTGTGGATCCAGATTTTCCATGCAAGGGATTTGTGATCACATTTGCATGTTGCGAAAATGTTTTGGATAACCTCCAGCATCAAAATGCACATCTCATGACTAAAACTTAAGTCATAAAATTTTGTCAATTGGACAATTACTGTCTTCCCAAAGATTATTAACATTTTCTTGGTGAAGAAAAATCTTTCAGGTTTGAACTTTCTGCAGGATACCTGGAGAACCCAGCTCCCAAAATGTCGCCTCAACAGACCCAAGTCCTAGCATGACGTGGAGAACCCTCGTCTCGGGACCCCTTTTCAAAAATCTGGCAGTCTCATCGGACGTGGAGAACCCTCGTCATGAGACCCATTTTCAAAGTCAAAACAAAGGTAGAAACCGCCTGAAGGGTCAAACCAATGGTAGAAACCGCCTGAAGGGTCAATCAAAGGTAGAAACCGCCTGAAGGGTCAACTCAAAGGTAGATACCGCCTAAAGGGTCAACACATGGTAGAAACCGCCTAAAGGATCAACACATGGTAGAAACCGCCTGAAGGATCAACACAAGGTAGAAACCGCCATAAGGGTCAACACGAGATAGATACCGCCTTAAGGATCAACACGAAGGTCCGATCCACCATACGGATTAAAATCTCTGACAAATCCCAAAGCATGTGGATGCGCCTTCCTAGATTAATCTTCCATAGGACTCCCGTAATGGTATGACCTACCATACAGGTCAGAGATTAATCTTCCACACGAAGGTCATACCAGTTAGGAATCCCGTAATGGTATGACCTACCATACAGGTCAGAGATTAATCTTCCTAAGATATTCTGAACAAGCCCTAGGTATCTTCTTGAAAGTCGTCACAACCGGCAGCATCCGACAGGTGAACTTCAGGTAAACCTCTCTCACTCCGGCCCATGTTCAAATTGTTAGAGTGAACCGAGGATTGATTTGAGCTTTCAGCAAAGAGTCTTAAGGATTCAATGTCATAGCATTTCTTCTTCCATTTTCCAAGTTAAGTCGGTTAGGAATCAGGTGTCATTTTGTCTTTGAGAAAAACCTCTGACGAAATTCCTCTCAAAGAGGGGCAGCTGTCGACACCTAAATTTTGATTTTTTAAGTCATTTGTCATTGTATAAAAAAAATAATAATTAATCTTCATGTACATCATAGTCAATTTCTTATACGTGTGTTGCATTTGCATATTGGTTTATATCGGCGACTGAGGACTGAATTTAAATGAATGATCAAGCACTAAATAAATCAAATACGAGACGGTGGGGGGACGACATTCCATATTCTCGATCGCATTAAGGACGAGACGAGAGGACTGAAGGATGACACGACATGTATTTTTGATGATATGATTCTACTCGACAAGCCAAGCTTGCATCTCCTCCCAAAAAGCGGAACCAATTGGGAGCGGCACCACTAGAAAAGCAGATAATGGAAATCGTGGTCAAAAGGGAAGAAAAGGGGGAATCCATTTCTTGAGGGTCCTTTAACTAAAAATAAAAGAGGGTCACGACGCTTAAAGGAAGCAAAAGGGGGGATTGTCCAAAAAAATATATATATATATATTCTCTCTCTTCTGTCTTTCTTTTAAAAAAGGGGACACCCCCCGATATCTTTTTTTTATGGTAGAGAGGAAATGAGCGACGACACCCTGGCTTTGAAACCTTCAAGGAGCTGATCAGCTGCCGCATCCCAGGGAGGATCACCAGAGCCGACGCGAGCTTGAGCCGCGAGCAGATCTGCGACCACTTCTCACGTCGGTTCCACCTGCCTCGGCCAACCGCGAGCCACGAGAGCCGCGCCAGTCACTTGCAGCCACCTCCTCCGCCTCTGTACAGTTGTGACAACCCTCATTGAAGTCCCAACTCAACCGCGCCGTCGTCTATAGCCGGTCCCGACCACTCCAGCTGCTGTTCATCCCAACGATGCCGTCGACGGCCCAAGTCCTTCAAACCTAGCCACGCCTGACGCTCCCAAACTCGTCACTGCCCAGCCACCACTCGAGCTCCCATCATGCCGACGTGATGCCAGATCTGCCAGTTCATGTCTACAACTTCACTGATACCGCTGCATCACTTCACCATGTTCGGAGGACAGTCATCCGAGACCCGCGACTGTTCGAGCTTCCTCCGCCATCATCCGTAGCCTCGGCGCCATCCGAAATTATTGGCTGCCGATGAGCCACCCTCGCTAGTCGTCGTGTCTCCTTCGACCACCAATGACTCTGTTCTCGCTTGGTTTGCCTAGATCCAGATTGTTGCTCATTGAAAGTCTCCAGTTCCAACGCCTCAGCCCCCTAGTTCTTTTGTTTGAGGACACCGTGATCGCCATGAACCATCGAGGAAGAGGACGTTGAGTAGCGGTTTACCACCTCCAAGCTCGCTTGACCAGACGAAGACTCCTTGCTCGACGACCACCGTCTGACGCCGGAAGCTGCAGGTCCCACCAGGCTTAACAGGTTCGTAAGAGGCGAGACAACCAGTTCGAGGCAGCTAGCCGAACCGGGGAGTAACGTTGATGATGAGTCGGCTAGGCGTAGTCTTGACGAGCGAATCCCGGCGGTCTGACGAGTGAGTCCCGATGAAGCGTGGTGGTCGTCGACGGGTGATGACGGACGGCTTCATCGCATGCGGAGGAAGAGTCGCGCCAGGTACAACAGGGAAGTGAGAGTCTTACGTTGAAGATGGTGAACAGTGAGTTTTTATTTTCATGCTTGGGTTGGTCGTGAGTTTCATTTGGTATTGTGGGCCTTTTTAGAACCGGGCCGGCGTTAGTGTTGGGGGAGGTAGACTGGGCCTAGGCAAGTGGGCTCGGCAGGTTTAAAAAAAAAACAAAAACAAAAACAAAACAAAAACAAAAAAACAAAAAAAATAAAAAGATAAAAAAATAAAAAAAAAATCAAAGAAAAATCAAGAAATTCCAAAAAATTATCAAAAATGGGAAATGGCCACAATCAATTGGCCATGGAATATTTTGAGTAATTCGGTATCCAAATCTTCCAAAAAATGACGATTTTGCCCTTCGGGCTTATCGTCCCCAAATCTTCCCATTATATCCCTGATCCAAAATTACACCTTTCCTAAGCCCTTGTGGCTATACTAGGAAGCCGTTGATTTGAATTGATGTGCGTTAATGAAATTTACTTATGCACTTGATTGCGTTTCCATTTAAATTGATTGCGATTGATAGGAATAGTCTTCCAATCTGCATGAAACCCTGAATCAAGCCTATCTCACCTAAAATTGCGCCCGCATGAATTCTTAGCTAGGAAATCACTCGCGTTAGGTACCGAAAGGGCGTTGGTAATGACACCAGCGTAACCAAGTCCCCGAACCCAAAATCTCTGGTTCCGCAGAATTGATCGATCTCTCCCAATCGGTCAATAAGGTTTCCGGTCTACCCTCCAAGAAAGACCGGTGGCGACTCCAAATGCATGCATAGGTTGCACATGCCACCACGACCACACTGAAGGTCGAAAGCGATCGACTCTTAACGTCGAATCCTTAAAAAAATACTCCCGCCGCGATTTGGTATGGGCCTTGGAGGGCTCGCGCCGATCCAAGACCCGCGATCGGTAATCCATTAGCCGCGTCCGCTTCCGGACGGGTCGCGACAATCATGCCATCTTTTTTGGCATTTATAATATCAAACACATGATTCACAAGTGTGCAAATATTTGGAGGGGCATTGGCCTTGCTTTTACTAGGCACTTTGCTTTTTCTTGATGCCCCTAATTGTGTTTCTCTCTTTTTTTTTCTTTGCTTTCTTTTGTGGGGTTCCTTTTTTCTTTCTTTTTTGGGAACCAGGATTTTTCAAGTGAGTGTGCTAGATATATACTTTGAATCTCAGCACCAAGAATTCTTCACAAATCCTATCTTTTGAACTCTTCCGCTCTTGAAGTGACGTTGCTTCCGTCTTGGCATATACACTGATCACCAACAGGTTTATGAATCGAGTGTACAAGCTCAATTGGGCTGTGCAAAGGGTAAAAGTGTATAGGATGGAGAAATGAATGCTTTTCGTCATTTTAAAGCACTTGAATCACCACAGAAGTTAAAATGACAAGCAACACACGAAGATTGATGCAAGTCTGAGCAAGAGGATTTCTAATCATTTACCTCTTGATATCGTTGAGCGTACCTCCAGTTTGCCCCAATGTGGGGTGGTCCTTGACATGGGTAAAGAATGAAACCGTCGTTCAAATGGTTATCAATGGTCACCTGTAGTGTTTATGATAGAGAAATGAATGCCTTCGTCTTCCCGATCCATGTAATCGATGCGAAGGGCCCTTGTATCCTCAGATTCGGGCTCTCCTATTCTCACTCTTCTCTCATCTCTCGAGTGTAGGACGTGTTTGGATCAGGTTTGCCTCTCATTCGAAGGGATATTCCTGCTAGATAGCCTAAGCAAGCCGTGTTTTTGGAAAAATTACTTTGTTTTTCTCCAGGCATTTTACTCCACAAGAGACTTCCATGATGCATCATGTATACTTTAAATATGCTTGGACAATCTCTGATCTTGACAGACGTGCAGTAAATGCAAGGAATTCATTTTCAGAAATAGTGTTTATTCCCGAGCCCAAGTATGTGAATGTTCATTCTTTCGTTCTTTTTATTTTACAGGAAGTGAGAGATACTTTACTGCGCTCTTCTTTTGCTGTCTTCTGTCTTCACCATGTTAGAGATATGCCCTAAAGCAATTATGTAATAGTTACATATTGGGTATATCCGTTGCACTTCTGATTTCTTATCAGTGGCAAAGACGTATTTATTCATTTGTCCAACTATAAATGAATAAAATCCATAAGATCAGTTGCAACCGAACCTATTCTTAAGACGTTGAGAATATGTGTGACAGGTTTACGGTTAGACTGAATCTTTAAAACAGTTCCCGATCAATGTATTATTGAATGGATATCAATGATCCTGTTGAGGTCGGTATGTTCTTAACTTCATAATTAAGTATCAGATACTTAAGGGAATGACGAGTCACAAGTCATTAGGTATTGCGATATCCGAGTTAGAACATAGGTGCTTGTATCGGACAAGTTCACTGAACGTGACACGTATTGAATGATTAGCGACATGGAAGCTTTTTGCGTGGTCAATGTCTAATCGTTCATGCTTTGGTCTTGTGTAAATAATCCTTAGACCTGAGGTACAGTGTTGACTTGTGTGATAAATGGCTATGGTTCACAAGTGCGCATATTGGCGGGTCGTTGATTCGTCTCTGTACTTGATGGTCGTAGTTCAGGCACATACGAAGTCACATGTGTACGCAATATGGAATCTGTCTCCTTATTAATAAAGGTATGATGTCCTATGTGATCTAATTGTAACAATGCATTGAAATCCTCGGCCGGGGTTATGATTGAGAATGAAATGTTCATGTCTCATATAAATGCATGTCAAGTTAGATTTGTACATATGATCGAATTGGTGGCTTGACAAATATTCCATGGCCTTTGTTCGATCGGGACATAGTTAGACAGAAGGATTGAATTACACTGTAGCCAAAGCTGACAGGTTCATAATGTTCTTAAAAAGAATTCACCCTGTCTGGGTAGCCATGACATATTGCTAGATGTCACTCATGGCTTGTAGGACCTAGAGGATGATCGGGACAATCAATTCTCTTGGAAGTACTAATGTGTTAGTGCATGTCTTACTGCCAGCTCGGTGATGAACCTAGGAATGTCACACACCATAACCAATACATGACAACGCTGTATGGAAAGACGACATTGCAAATTTGTTTGCAATTATACCAATTAGTTGGGTTGAAATTAAATTAAATGAGATTTAATTTTATTTCTCTTTTTGGTCACTTGCACGTGTATATACGATGTACATGTATGCTCTACGTATTTGTACGTTATACGTAATTTACTGTTTGGTAACCTCTTTAACTCATGTAATAATAATAATGGTTATTATTATTTTTAACACCTTTGTTAGTGCTATTTTTTAAATAGCATTTTGGTATTGTAAAATGTTAGTGCTAATTATAAATTGTGAGTGCTATTGTTAGATAGCATTTATAATTGTTAGTGCTAATTTTAAATGGCATTTATTTATGATAAATTGTGAGTGCTATTGTTAGATAGCATTTATATTTGTTAGTGCTAATTTTAAATGGCATTTATTTATGATAAATTGTGAGTGCTATTTTTTGATAGCATTTATAATTATTAGTGCTATTTTTAAATAGCATTTTTGTATCATAAGATGTGAGTGCTATTTATAAATTGTGAGTGCTATTGTTAGTGCTATTTTTATATGGCATTTATTTATCATAAATTGTGAGTGCTATTTTTAGAAAGCATTTATTATATGTTAGTGCTATTTTATAATACAATTTATTGGAATGTGTTTTTGGCTATAAAAGGATGGCAAGAGTTTTGAGGTTGGGGTTAGCACATTTGTAGAGTGAGCAGATTTTTGAGAGCTTTGAGAGAAGAACACAAACACTCTCTATATTCTCATAATTTTGAGTGACCAAAATATACCAAGTTCGGAATATTGATTCCGTAAATTGGTTTGGAATATTGATTCCGCATATTGCTAGCACAATTGTTGTGGAATTATTAGTCGTCTCCCGTTCGTCAATTGGTGGTGTGTCTGAACTAGAGGTCCGACACTTGTGGGGCTGAGATCGAAGAACATCGAACCGACACCTCCGTTTCAAGCACGCTACAAGAGGTAGTGAATTTACTCCCTTTGGTGCTTTGTGATTTTTCGATTGAAATGCACGAAGTACGCCTCTGGAGATACATGTATGGGTTGTTATTTATTTCCGCTGCGTTTACTAATTTTTATTTGCCCGTACGTGTTACGTGAATCCCAACAGTGGTATCAGAGCCAATCCTTAGGCGTTTTCGTGCATTTAATTGATTTTTGTTCGTAGTAATTTTTGCAATACCATGGCCAATTTGTATTAACGAATTGTTCGTCTTACATGGCTAATGGAGGTTGATTATTTTATATGATAAATTAATCAACGTAGCAAAAATTGAGACTAAATCAATTTTGAATCGAAAATTTATGGCTATCTTATTTTACGTAAAAATTCTGAATATGATTCAACGTAGAATTTTTATTGTGCCTTCCTAAGTTTTAAATTGTGAATTTATTACTTACATGGAAGGGTGGTGATCATGGAAAAATCCCTAATCAATATGATTGATGTATATATGAATGTATGGTGATTATTTATATTTTTGGGGTTGTAATTATTAAATGGAGGCTGCGTACTCCTTTTATTTTTCATGTAACCTTTATTTTTAGCATAGTCAATTGTTGATGTAAATGCTACGAGGATTACGTGGAGGAGCCTTTTAAGCCGGCGAGCTCTTTGGGCCCGGTTCTTGAAGAGTTCAAGGAACCAAGAAGAAGTGAAGAGCGGCTCTCCGTTATTAAAATATTAAAATGATTAAATGTGGTCTCATTGGCTCGAGACCCATTAAATCATAATTCCATGATCACCACGTAGGATAGATGTTTATGTGATTGACATCTATTTATTTATTATGTTTACGTGAGCATGTTAAACCGGTTAATGTGCAAAGTGAGACCTATAAACGACTCAAAATCTCCTTTAATATATATTAAGTCGTGACGGGTTTCGGACTCGTGGCCTTCCATCGTCGTGGTTTGATCCTATATTATAGTGGTTGATTGATCGGTTATGGATACATAGGGGTCAATTGTCATTTATAATTGTGGACCAATCCATTAAGCATATGATGTTGTGGGGTTGAGACCAAACGATTTCCAATAACTGTTAGGTGAGGGGATCGTTTGTGTTTTCAATACTTACATGAGACGATGGGTAAGACTTAACTACGATTATGAAGTCAATAACTGTCAGGTGAGACTTTCATGATCTAGAGGCCAAAGTTATGATTGGGACTCGCATATGATGCGTTGAATAAGTTGATTCACTCACTAAGTTTATAGAACACCAATAACTGTTAGGTGAGGTGGACTATGAGCTCGTGGGACTCCAATCCCCGCTAGTAATCTTTACCCAACAAAGATTACCGTTTCTCATTTTAAGGAGTATGGGATCCGTGTATAAATTTAGTGGGAGGATCTATTTCATTTAAAGGCCAAAATGAAATAGTTATTTTGAAAGACAACGGCTAACAATTTATTTTCTGCACAGATATAAATTACTCTGAAAAATGGTGAATACAAACCCGCTCGCTTCAATACTCGACAAGAATTGTTTGATTGGTCCCAATTTCACCGACTGGGTAAGGAATTTGAGAATTGTTCTCAATTCTGAAAAACTCGGGTATGTGCTTGATGAAAATATGCCAGTCTCTTTTCCTGAGGGTGGGACCCAAGAGGAACGTATCACTTATGATAAGTGGCATGACAATGACTTAAAAGTTAGGTCATATATGCTTGCTTCAATGAACAATGATTTTCAGAAAAAATATGAAGCAATGGTAGATGCTAGGTCGATCATATTGCATCTAAAGGAATTCTTTGATGAGAATGGTCGAACCTCAAGATATGAGATATCTAAAGCATTGTACCGCATGAGGATGACTGAGAAATCATCTGTTAATGATCATGTCTTGAAAATGATCTGGCACATAGAAGAATTGGCTAGGTTGAATCTTGTCATGGACAATGACTTAGCTGTGGATTTGATCCTCCAATCTTTACCCGATTCCTTCTCTAGTTTTGTTCAAAACTTCCACATGCATAAAATGGAAAAAACTCTTGCTGAGTTACATAGCATGCTGGTAATTTATGAGAAGGAAATGCACAATACAAGACCAAACATTGTGGCTTTGGCTTCTTCTTCAAATAGTAAGACTATTTTGAAGAAAAAGAAATGGAAGAAGCCTGTGAAAGCTGTTGTGCAATCAAAACCCAAGATTGAAAAAGGGAAATGTCATTATTGCGGTGTCATGGGGCACTGGAGGAGGAACTGTAAGAAGTACCTCGCAAGCTTGAAGGTCAAGCCAAAGAACCAACCTTGTGAAGGTATGGTGTCTATGATTATTGAAACTAATCTTATGGTTAGTGCTGAGTCCAGCTTATGGATTCTAGATTCTGCTGCAACGTCACATATTTGTATGTCTTTGCAGAATCTGGAAATAAGCAGGATGCTGGGGCAAAATGAGATTGTCCTTACATTTGCAAATGGGGCAAAAGTTGCTGCATTAGCTATAGGGACTTTTCGTTTATGTTTGCCTTCAGGATATGTTTTGGTTTTAAAGAACTGTTTGCATTATAAGAATGCTATACAAAACATCATTTCTATACCTCGTATGGGCAAAGAAAATTATGAATTTTCTTTTGCTGATGATGTATGTTCTATTTATTATAATAGAATGTGTGTTGGTTCTGGATTATTAATGAATAATCTCTATACCATTACAATGTCCGGTAATACGATTACCAATAAGCAAAATAATCATGATGTAAATGCCATAACCAATAAACGCCCTAGAGATACTCCAAATCCAAAGTATGTTTGGCATCTCCGATTAGGTCATATTGGAGAAGATAGGATTAACAAGTTGAGTAATGATGGATATATCGATCCAATTGGTTTTGAACCATACTCGACTTGTAATGCTTGTCTTCTAGGAAAAATGACCAAAGCGCCCTTTGTAGGACATAGTGCGCGAGCTGCTGACATACTAGGATTGATACATACAGATGTATGTGGACCAATTAATGAAACTGCTAGGGGTGGTTATTCTTACTTCATTACCTTTACCGATGATTGTTCACGGTATGGCTATTTGTACTTAATGAAGTATAAATCTGAATCCTTTGAAAAGTTCAAGGAATTTAGGTATGAAGTTGAGAAACAAACAGGAAAAAGTATTAAGGGTTTTCGATCTGATCGAGGAGGTGAATACCTTAGTACTGAATTCTTGGATTATCTTAAAGATAATGGCATTTTATCACAATGGACACCTCCTGCAACTCCAGAGCATAATGGTGTATCTAAAAGAAGAAATCGTACTTTATTAGATATGGTGCGATCTATGATCAGCTACACCGATTTGCCTATGTCCCTTTGGGGATATGCCCTTGAGACAGCTGCATATTTACTGAATAGAATGCCATCCAAATCTGTTCCAACTACGCCTTATGAGATATGGCATAGTAGGAAACCAAGTCTTAATCATATCAAGATTTGGGGTTGTCCAGCTTTTGTCAAGAAGCTGAGAACAGAAAAATTGGAGGCAAGGTCTGAACATGGTCGCTTCATTGGATATCCAAAAGAAACTCTTGGATATTATTTCTATTTTCACTCTGACCAAAAAGTTTCGGTCAGCAGGCACGCTTCTTTTCTGGAGAATCAGTTCGTTCAGGAAGGTGGTGCTGGGCGGAAAATAGTCTTACAAGAAGATAATAATGAAGTATCAAATAACCAAGTTCAGACACCGATATCTGATTCAGTGGGAGCTTCTGATACACAACCTCTTAGGAAAAGTGCGAGAACGTCTCGTATACCTATTCGCTATGGACACTCGGTTGAAAATATTGAGTCACTATTCATTATGAATGATAGTAATCAATTGAGTGATCCAAGCACCTATGAGGAGGCGATGTTGGACATCGATTCTGGTAAATGGCTAGAAGCCATGCAAACCGAAATGGATTCAATGTATTCCAACGATGTTTGGACTCTAGTTGATCTGCCTGATGGTATTGTACCAATTGGCTGTAAATGGATCTTCAAGAGGAAGATAAACGCTGATGGTCAGGTTGGAACTTACAAAGCACGACTGGTGGCGAAAGGGTATCGTCAAAAAGAAGGGATCGATTATGACGAAACTTTCTCACCTGTAGCCATGCTGAAATCTATTCGGATTATGTTGGCTATAGCTGCGCACCTTGATTATGAGATATTCCAAATGGATGTCAAAACGGCTTTTCTAAATGGTTTCCTCGAGGAGGATATCTATATGGAACAACCACGGGGTTTTGAATCTTGTGGTGAAAGTCGAAAGGTGTGTAAGCTTATGAGATCCATTTATGGACTCAAACAAGCATCCAGAAGTTGGAACATCCGTTTTGATGAAGTAATCAAATCGTTTGGCTTCATTAAAAATCCGGATGAATCATGTGTATATAAGAAGGTCAGCGGAAGCGCAATTGCGTTTCTAGTTTTGTACGTCGATGATATACTCTTGATCGGGAATGATGTACCGATGATATCATCGATCAAACTATTCTTGTCACAGAAATTCTCCATGAAAGATTTAGGAGAGGCAACCTATATTTTAGGTATCAAGATCTATAGAGATAGATCGAGACGATTGATTGGCCTCTCACAATCTACGTACATAGATAAAGTGTTAACACGGTTTAACATGCAATGTTTCAAAATAGGATTATTGCCTTTTAGGCATGGAATCCGTCTTTCCAAGGAGATGTGTCCCAACACTCCTGAAGAAAGACAGCGGATGGCAAATATACCTTACGCATCCGCTGTTGGAAGCATAATGTATGCTATGCTATGTACGCGACTTGATATCGCGCATGCTGTAAGTGTTACTAGCAGATATCAGTCTGATCCAGGGGAAGAGCACTGGATAGCTGTCAAGAATATCCTAAAGTACTTACGAAGGACTAAGGATTTATTCTTGATATACGGAGAAGGAGAGTTTAAAGTTGAAGCGTATACTGATTCTGATTTTCAATCAGATCCGAATGACTTTAAGTCTACATATGGGCTTGTTTTTACACTGAATGGTGGTGCAGTTAGTTGGAAGAGTTCCAAACAAAGCACAACTGCTGATTCCACTACTGAGGCAGAGTATGTAGCTGCTTCTGAAGCAGCGAAGGAAGCTGTTTGGATGAAGAAGTTCATTTCTGAACTTGGAGTAGTTCCTTCCATTGAGCAGCCGATTACATTGTTTTGTGACAACAATGGGGCTATAGCTCAAGCTAAGGAACCACGGTCTCATCAGAAATCCAAGCACATTGAGAGACGCTTCCATCTCATCAGAGAAATAGTTGGGAGAGGTGATATCGCCTTGCAGAAAATTGCCTCAGCGGAAAACGTGGCAGACCCCTTTACTAAAGCAATACCTCAGTCTTTATTTGAAAGACACCTTGATAAAATGGGTTTGAGGTACCAAACTAGTTGGCTTTAGTGCAAGTGGGAGATTGTTAGAGATATGCCATAAAGCAATTATGTAATAGTTACATATTGGGTATATCCGTTGCACTTCTGATTTCTTATCAGTGGCAAAGACGTATTTATTCATTTGTCCAACTATAAATGAATAAAATCCATAAGATCAGTTGCAACCGAACCTATTCTTAAGACGTTGAGAATATGTGTGACAGGTTTACGGTTAGACTGAATCTTTAAAACAGTTCCCGATCAATGGATTATTGAATGGATATCAATGATCCTGTTGAGGTCGGTATGTTCTTAACTTCATAATTAAGTATCAGATACTTAAGGGAATGACGAGTCACAAGTCATTAGGTATTGCGATATCCGAGTTAGAACATAGGTGCTTGTACCGGACAAGTTCACTGAACGTGACACGTATTGAATGATTAGCGACATGGAAGCTTTTTGCGTGGTCAATGTCTAATCGTTCATGCTTTGGTCTTGTGTAAATAATCCTTAGACCTGAGGTACAGTGTTGGCTTGTGTGATAAATGGCTATGGTTCACAAGTGCGCATATTGGCGGGTCGTTGATTCGTCTCTGTACTTGATGGTCGTAGTTCAGGCACATACGAAGTCACATGTGTACGCAATATGGAATCTGTCTCCTTATTAATAAAGGTATGATGTCCTATGTGATCTAATTGTAACAATGCATTGAAATCCTCGGCCGGGGTTATGATTGAGAATGAAATGTTCATGTCTCATATAAATGCATGTCAAGTTAGATTTGTACATATGATCGAATTGGTGGCTTGACAAATATTCCATGGCCTTTGTTCGATCGGGACATAGTTAGACAGAAGGATTGAATTACACTGTAGCCAAAGCTGACAGGTTCATAATGTTCTTAAAAAGAATTCACCCTGTCTGGGTAGCCATGACATATTGCTAGATGTCACTCATGGCTTGTAGGACCTAGAGGATGATCGGGACAATCAATTCTCTTGGAAGTACTAATGTGTTAGTGCATGTCTTACTGCCAGCTCGGTGATGAACCTAGGAATGTCACACACCATAACCAATACATGACAACGCTGTATGGAAAGACGACATTGCAAATTTGTTTGCAATTATACCAATTAGTTGGGTTGAAATTAAATTAAATGAGATTTAATTTTATTTCTCTTTTTGGTCACTTGCACGTGTATATACGATGTACATGTATGCTCTACGTATTTGTACGTTATACGTATTTGTACGTTATACGTAATTTACTATTTGGTAACCTCTTTAACTCATGTAATAATAATAATGGTTATTATTATTTTTAACACCTTTGTTAGTGCTATTTTTTAAATAGCATTTTTGTATTGTAAAATGTTAGTGCTAATTATAAATTGTGAGTGCTATTGTTAGATAGCATTTATAATTGTTAGTGCTAATTTTAAATGGCATTTATTTATGATAAATTGTGAGTGCTATTGTTAGATAGCATTTATATTTGTTAGTGCTAATTTTAAATGGCATTTATTTATGATAAATTGTGAGTGCTATTTTTTGATAGCATTTATAATTATTAGTGCTATTTTTAAATAGCATTTTTGTATCATAAGATGTGAGTGCTATTTATAAATTGTGAGTGCTATTGTTAGTGCTATTTTTATATGGCATTTATTTATCATAAATTGTGAGTGCTATTTTTAGAAAGCATTTATTATATGTTAGTGCTATTTTATAATACAATTTATTGGAAGGTGTTTTTGGCTATAAAAGGATGGCAAGAGTTTTGAGGTTGGGGTTAGCACATTTGTAGAGTGAGCAGATTTTTGAGAGCTTTGAGAGAAGAACACAAACACTCTCTATATTCTCATAATTTTGAGTGACCAAAATATACCAAGTTCGGAATATTGATTCCGTAAATTGGTTTGGAATATTGATTCCGCATATTGCTAGCACAATTGTTGTGGAATTATTAGTCGTCTCCCGTTCGTCAATTGGTGGTGTGTCTGAACTAGAGGCCCGACACTTGTGGGGCTGAGGTCGAAGAACATCGAACCGACACCTCCGTTTCAAGCACGCTACAAGAGGTAGTGAATTTACTCCCTTTGGTGCTTTGTGATTTTTCGATTGAAATGCACGAAGTACGCCTCTGGAGATACATGTATGGGTTGTTATTTATTTCCGCTGCGTTTACTAATTTTTATTTGCCCGTACGTGTTACGTGAATCCCAACACACCATGCATTCCTGCACGTATGATAGAAGAGATATTCTAGTGAGTACAAAGGTGGCTTGACCTTCGATGAAACAGATACATATCACATGGTACTTGGTGTCGAGGTCCTTTTTGTCCAGGGTTCTGTTCGAACAAATCCGACTTCGAGTTTGCTTCTTGAAATCCTGCAAAAATGAACACATGCTAGTGTATGCATGGATGCATGATATACTTATGTAACGACCGTTATGACGATTCGGATCAATTCGGGGCAAGCCACATGACCAAAATCTGATTTTATTTCAAGAGTAATACTTCTTCACAGCATTAGAATTTACAGGGTGCCACAATTCTTCTCCCTCAGAGTTTACCAGAATCAATGTTCCTCCTGTGATAATCTTCTTGACAATATAGGAGTCTTCGTAGTTCGGG
Organism: Rhodomyrtus psidioides; assembly: GCA_021437785.1. Taxonomy (NCBI): domain Eukaryota; kingdom Viridiplantae; phylum Streptophyta; class Magnoliopsida; order Myrtales; family Myrtaceae; genus Rhodomyrtus; species Rhodomyrtus psidioides. Next base: position 701,475 of record JAILYB010000211.1, on the reverse strand, counting down.
GTAAACTTGCCTCTCGGATGGACAACATTTGGCAGTATCTTCCTTACCACCAGATCATTCACTTTGAAATTTCTGGCTTTGACTTTTCGATTAAATGACCTTGCCACCCTCTTCTGGCAACCCTGACCATGACAGATGGCTCTAAGGCGCTTCTCGTCTATCAAATTCAGCTGTTCATATCGGAGCTTGGAGTACTCTGACTCGGAGAGTTCACCCTCTGATAAGATCCATAAAGAGGAGACCTTAACTTCCACGGGTAGGACCGCTTCCATCCCATATACCAGACTGTAGGGAGTTGCCCCTATAGAGGTCCTAATTGAAGTTCAATATGCCCTTAGGGCAAAGGGTAGCCTCTCATGCCAATCCCTCTAGTTTTCTGCAGTTTTGGCCAAAATCTTCTTGATGTTCTTATTGGCCGCTTCCACTGCCCCATTCATCTGCGTGCATTAAGGGGACGAGTTCAGATTTCGAATACCAAAGTGATCCAGCAGATCATTGTTGACACCTAATTTTTTATCAGCCTTTTTTGGCCATTTCTTAGAAAATTCACAAAAAATCCATAAAAAATAAAAAAATTACAAAATCAACTTTGGTGGCCTTGGCCAAGTCTAAGGAACTATTTTTGACAAAAAAAAAAATAATTTTTCATATTTTTTTATAATTTTTAGTATTTTTAGAAAATAGAAAAATCAAGAAAAATAGTATTTGAGGTCACAAAAATATGAAAAAATAGCCAATATTTTTATTTTAAATCCCTTGTATTTTTTACCTCACCAAAAGTCCAAAATCAGATTCAATTTTAGGTGTTCCTTTGTTACATATATGATTGAATTTGAGAAACAAAATATCAATTGAGTCTCTTAATTTGCAATTTTGGCATTTTTAAGGATCTTGATATTCAATCTGATTGTCCCCCATTTTAATTTAGCCCAATGGTTCGCACAAATTGCCCAATTGCATGAATTGCATACTAAATTGCATTTTAGTCCTTGAAATTTGGGCATAATTGAAATTACATTCAATTCAAGGGCTATCATTGCAAATTAAACATGCTGCCCATTGGTTTTCATCATTTTGAATCGATTGGCACAGGTAATTTGGCCCAATTTGATCATTTGAACCTTCAATTGCATAATTCCCCAACTTGCAATTAAATGAAAATTTGGGGTTTTTGTTGAAATTGATATGAACTTTTGGGCAAAACCACATTTTTAAATAAAATCCATGCCCTAGATTCGATTCTGAGGTCCAATTGCAAAAATTTCCTATTAATTTAGGTTTAATTTGGGAAATTGCAAGTCGGGACGGGTTCAGACCGGTCAGACCGCCGGTCGGACCGGTCGAACCGGTCTGCTACAGGGTTGTCTCCCCCAAAGCGCTCGTACAGATGAACAGTGATAGGCCGAGCTTTGAAGACCAAATTGTAGGTCCAATCGGCGACAATTGGAGACACACTGGCGGGGGTTTAACACTTTAGATCGTCCCCCGTCGATTGACATCAAAATCACGACCAATTATCGCCGGAGGAAGAGGTAATCGGCCGATCAATCCTCCTGGTCTGTAAAAGTCAACTCAGACCAAACTCGTGCCAAAATCGCGTGAAATGAAGCCCGCCGGAGAACCAAACGGAGTTGGACGATTCACCCATCTTCCCTGACGCCGTTTGGACCTAAAATCACATGATGGCACGTGCCATTCGAGGCAGTTGGCTGTTTCCCGATTCGGCGCCAAAAATCGAACGGCTATATAAGCCTGTGGGGACTTTCAGTTGAGGAGGTTAGAGGATTCAGTTCAAGAACAAGAAACTGAATCAAGTGAGAGAGGACGAGAGAGAGAGAGAGCTCACCTTCCCTCGCGGTGGTCGAAGGTTGGAGCTCGAATTGCAGAGCACTGGTTGGCCATTCCGAGGCTAAACCGAAGCTCCACGATGTCGTCAGGAGGTCGCTCGAAGTCCCCGGAGTCGATCGCCGTCGGTCGCGCACGTGGAAACCACGAAAACAGGTGAGTCAGCGCTTCAACTCTTATACTGAGCTTCAATGGCGGACTTAATTTCCTACTATGATTCTTGCATTTAGTGTGTGCGTTTTGTTCCCTGAACATCACTGACCATTGTCGAACATCTATTTTGCATCGACTTTGCTTGCACACCCCAAATTGAGTCTCCCAACCCGACCTCTATTGCCGACCAATGTTCATACTTGCCTAGCCCAATCTAGGCCGTGCGAGCTCGATCGGAGCTCGAGGTAAGTCTTCTGCACCTCCTGCCATGTCAATCTGTGAACGAATCGATCTGATTTTGCGTGATCTGTGTGATTGAGCTTCCATGGCCGTACTAGGCGCAGTGCATGATACTCGTGATTTAGTGATCGATGTGCTTCAATTCGCATATATGTGAGATTGGATGATAAGATGAGTCGATTGCCGTTGGTCTCACATGATTTAATCAAAAATCCACCGTTGGATCATCGCAGAAGAAGCCCAGCCGTTCATTCCGCCGGGGTCGGGAGGTTGAAGAAGAAACTGACGTGGCGCAGTCAACCGGTCAAACTCCTAGTTGGCATTCGGCCATTGGTCCACATGTCTGTCGAGTCAGCTCGACCGTTAGTCTGTTAGGGTGAGTCAGCGTAGATCGGACGGCTTAGGTTAATCGAGTCCAATGAATGGTGACCTTCCGATTAAAAAATAGGATTATCCGAAAATAGTTTAAAATTGGAAAATCAAAATCAGTTGAAACGGTATCGTTTAGGTTAGTGACCGGGCGACGTCGTTTAGGTTAGTGTGGATAGACGGCTCAGATTAAGTCTCATGTTTTAATCGTGGCCGTAGGTTTAAGTAATCAGATCATATGGTCCTAGGTGAGTCTTCGTTTAATCTAGACCGTAGGTTCTAGTAATTCAATCCTGAGACCGTGGGTTAGCCATGTGGTCCATCAGGGGCCGTTGGATTAAATCCGAATAATTGAAAAAATAAAAAGGGCAGAAACGGCGTCGTTTTGGAGAGTTGGGGCGCGCGGGTTCGAGTCCGGGCCGGGTTCCGACCCGAGTAGGTCGAGTTGACCTGGTCCGAATAATACTGTTGCGAGACTGGTACTTGGCGGTTCACGAGCAACATAGAGACGTTGGTTGCCCCCCTCGAGGGAAGTCCCCCGATAGGGGAGATATTGGTTCAAATCCAATTCATGAGAAGAATCCAAGCGAGAGACTAGTTGAATCAAGGGTCCCTTTTTTCACGAAAGGATAGGAGAGCAACTTTAATCACTGAGCGAACAAAGAAAAAAATGCTTTCTCCGGCTAGCTTTACTCACTTTCCGTATCACGGTACCTCTAATCCCCCTAGCTAGATTCAATAGTACCGGATTTTATAGCAACGGACTAGGCATACTGACCAAGAAAGGCACCGGGGAAGAAAAAAAAATTAAAAAAATATTTTTAAATAATAAAAAATTAGAAAAATTCTAGAAAATTCTAAAAAAATGTTAGAAAATTCTAAAAAATCCCAAAGAAATGTAGGAAAATTATAAAAAATTCCTAGACACTCTAGAAATCCCCAAAAATTGAGGATTGATCACAGACAACTGGTCTATCTTATTTTTGGGATTTCTTATCCGTTCTTCTGAAATTGACGACAATGCCCTTTAGGGGTAATTCGTCCCCGTTCTGTATTTGAAAGGTCGAAAATGCCTAAATTAGGATAGGGCCAGTTAGGTGGCGAATCCTTTTGCTTGGGTTTTCGAATCTCATCCATTTTTCCTGAAATGACGATTTTATCTCTCAAAGGGTAAATGGTCTTTCACATTCCAATCGAGTTCTGAAAATTGCTTAAAATTAGGATTTGGGTCAGGTGGATGACCAATCCTAATATTTGAGATTTTCAATCCTCGTCTTTGCCAAAAATGATGATTTTACCCCTCTGAGGGTAAAATCACTTTTAAATTCCAGAAAAATTCTGAAAATTCCTGAAAAATAGGAATGGATTGGTTTGATCACCAACCTCATTTCCGTCACCTTTTGACTTCCCATTTCGTCTGAAATGATGATTTTGCCCTTCCAAGGCCAATTGTCCCCAAATTTCTCAAAATGACGATTTTGCCCCTCATGGGCGAATCATGTCCAAATCACTCCTGAGCCTTGATTGATACTTCTCTAGGCTAATAGAGCCTCACTAGGGATGTCATGCTGCTTTCATGTGATTTATCTGCACATTTTGGATCCTTGATTTGGGCATTTACTTTTACTGATTGTGAGTGATAGGGTAGTCAGTTTCATCTGCATGAACTCCTAGACTTAGGATCTGTACCCCACTCGTCTGTATGAAATCATAGGATCAGATAAACCATTCAGCTTAGGTACCGACTGGGCGCCGACTCTAACAGTTGGCGTAACTAAGTCCCCGATCCCATTTCTCTGGTTTCCGCAGAATCGAATAGACCGCTCCCAACTATTCGATAGGGTTCTCGATCATACCATCCAAGAAACGATTGGTGGCGACTCCTTGGCATGTATACGTGTCACATGTCACTAGAGCACACCGAAGGTCGACCACGTATATCTAGCCGTTGCGATTTGGGTAATGGACCTTGGGAGAGGCCCGCGTCCGATCATCCAACATCGGGAGGCCCATTAACCCTCGAGAGCGACGTGCCATCCCGCCATCGAGAGGGTCGCGACAATCATCGACAATCTTGTTGTTTAGGTTGGACCCATTATCTGTATTGATTTCTTGAGGGGTACCATATCGAGAGATGATGTCCCTCTTAATAAATCTTGCCACGTTTCTTGCAGTGACATTCTTGTAAGAACTGGCTTCTATCCACTTTGTGAAGTAATCAATCGCTACCAGGATGAAGCGATGACCATTTGAAGCCGCAGGGTTGATAGGCCCTATCATGTCTATCCCCCACATAGAAAAAGGCCAAACTTCAGACATTTGATGTAATTCATTCAGGGGCGCATTAATCTTATCGCCATATATTTGGCACTGGTGGCATGACTTGACATGTCGACAACAGTCTGATTCGATGGTCATCCAATAATAGCCAAGCCGCATGATCTTTCTGGCGAGAAGATGGCCGTTCATGTGTGGCCCACATATACCTTTATGGATCTCCTTCATGAGGGTATTTGCTTCTTTAGCACCTACGCACCTTAACAGAGTAGAGTCAAATGACCTTTTGTACAGAATTTGTCCACTGAGGAAGAACTTACTGGCCATCTTGGTTATGTATCTCCGGTCACCCGCCTGACATCCTTTAGGAAACTCCTCTTTTGAGAGATAATTCTTGATGTCATAATACCACGGCTCTCCATCAAACTCTTCTTCGATTAGCATACAATAAGTTGGCTTTTTAACTATGCCGATCCTTAGGGGTTCTATTTCCAACCCATCAGTTATTTGTAACATTGAGGCCATGGTGGCTAATGCGTATGTAAATTGATTATGAGATCTCGGCAGGTACTCGAATGACACCTCTTCGAACTTAAGCGTCAATTCTTCAAGGTATTCATGATAAGGGATGAGCTTTGCGTCTTGCGTCTTTCGTCTTCCACTCTCCCTACGTCTACAAAATGATGAGCATGGAATCTCCATAAACTTGTAAGTTGGGTATTCCCATGGAAAGGGCCAGGCGTAAGCCTAGAATGCACGCCTCGTATTCCGAAATATTGTTGGTGCAAGGAAAAGTCATCTTTGCCGCAACAGGATTATGTTGATCATCAGGGGATATCAGCACTGCCCCGGTTCCTGCTCCTGATAGATTAACCGCACCATCGAAATATATGATCCACTTATCTTCTGCCAAGTTCAAAACTCGATCTTCGGCTTTCATTTTTTGAAATGGCTCGTGAGTCGAGGAATTTTTTGCTAACATGTCTTCTATGGCTCTCCCTTTTATTGACTTTTGTGGAGAACACTTGATGTCAAATTCATACAACATCACATTCCATTTTGCTAACTTCCCAATCAGCGCGGGTTTCTCTAGGAGGTATTTGACAGGATCATTTTTCATTACCAGCTGAATATGGTGATGTAGGGTATACTGTCTCAATCTGCAAAGCACCCATACCGTCGCTACTCAAGCCCTTTCAACGGGTATGTACTTTACTTCAGACGGCGTGAATTTCTTACTCAAGTTGTAGATGTCTCTTTCCTTACCATCTATTGGGCTCGTTTGGGCAAGTAAGGCTCCCAAGGATTTCTGTTGTATAGTCAGATATAAGGTCAGGGGATGACCTGGGATGGGCGACACAAGTACTAGTGAAGTGACTAGATAGTTCTTGATCTTTTGGAACGCCTGACTGCATTCTGCATCCCATGTCATTTTCGCACCTTTCTTGAGTAATTTGAAGATTGGTTTAGCCATATCAGATAGCTGATTGATAAATCTGGCAATATAGTTCAGTCTCCCCAGAAGGCTTCTCACTTCTTTTACTATTGAGGGAGTTGCTAGATCATGGATGGCTTGAATCTTTGAAGGGTCAATCTCGATGCCTCTGTTACTAACCATGAATCCGAGAAGTTTCCCAGATTTCGCCCCAAACACACACTTGTTAGGGTTCAACCTCAACTTATATTTGCGCAGACGCTCGAATAATTTTCTTAACACATGTATGTGATCCTACCCCTTCTTGGATTTGGCGATCATGTCATCGTCATATACTTCTATTTCCTTATGGATCATATCATGGAATAACGTGACCACAGCCTTCTGGTAGGTGGCCCTTGCGTTCTTTAATCCAAATGGCATAACCTTGTAACAAAAGTTCCCCCAGGGCGTGGTAAAAGCAGTTTTTGGTTTATCCTCTTGTTTCATGAGGATCTGATTATATCCGGAAAACCCATCCATGAATGAGAATAATTCATACCCCGCAGTACTATCCACCAATACGTCAATGTGAGGTAGTAGAAAATCATTTTTTGGGCTTGCTCTATTCAGATCTCGGTAATCCACGCAGATTCGAACTCTACCATCCTTCTTCATGACGGGGACTATATTTGCACTCCAATCCGAGTATGGGATAGCTTCAATAAAGCCCACCCTGAGGAGCTTCATTACTTCTTTCTTGATTCTGTCTTCTAATTCGGCTTTCATCCGTCTACTGCATTGTCTGACAGGTTTAACACTGGGATCCGTAGGTAAGGCATGCTCCATAATTTTAGGATCCAGACCTGGCATATCAGCGTAAGACCATGCAAAGACGTCTTGATACTCTTTCAGTAATTTGGTGAACTCGAGTATTTCATCCTGGGATAAATGTCCACCGATCTTGACTTCTTTGATATTCACAGTATCTCCCAAATTAACAGTAATCGGTTCTTCTGAAGTAGGAGGCATTGATTCTTCAAAGGCATTCCACTCTCTGCGGATAGACGTATAACCCTTATCCTCATCTTCCTAAATGTTATAGGAACAGTCAACGTGATGGTCCGAATCGCGTAACAACCTGGTATGTATGTTTGAGACGACATGCCTGAAATGTCTTGAGCATGGTTAGTTCGCACTCCATAAAAATGCCATGCATGATCGTGGAAAATCTTTTCGAAAGAATTTTCAAAATGAGTGCAGGTATAAACGGGACTAATCCTCATATCATCGGACATCCTTGCCCCGTGGAAATCCTTTGGAAATTAGGAATCATATGGCACATCAGGCCTCAAGCTTCTATGCGGAAGACTAGCATCATCATCGGGCTGATTTGTGGTTCTACATGTCCTTAATAAAACTTGTGCAATTTTATTGAATGTAAAATGGACCGCAATACAGGCTATACTGTTTAGACCAATGGCCAGAGATCCAAAGGCGTTTTCCTATATCTACAACAAAACTGAAAATGCAACAAAATGCAGAAAGTTCTAAATGCAGTATTTAAAAGCAAGAGAGGAGTTTCTTTACTCAGAGGAAGTGGCTTCGTCATCCAACCACTCTATGATAACATTCACCAAGTCATCTTCAAGAAAAGGGTTCGCCAGATCCGGTTATGCTATTGGAGTTATATCCTCTTCTGACAACCATTTAGAGTTCTGGCTGAAGTGGGCGTTCAAATGATTATTGAATATCTGTGACCTGCCTTTCCAAGTTGGAGAACCGATGAACGAATCTTTCGGGTTGCTATGGCTTCCATGGCGTCCCAGGCTCTTGCCTCGGCCTCGGCCTGTTGCCTTCGAGGCAGACTCGCCCATATGATCTTTCCGGTATCCCAAGCCCATCCTATGTGGGTTAGCTTTCAACTGCAGGGGGTATTTATTCCTTGACCATGCTTGCCCAGACCTTCTCCGGGATTATACCCATATGCCAATAGCATCTTAACTGGTAAAAGATTGGCTTCAGAAATGTAAGGAGCCCTCAATCTTGTCCCTACTGGAGTGTGTATCGTTGCCACCAATTCCAAGGAATGATAGCTCACTTCCATCTTAACTTCAGGTTCAATGTAGGGAATGGCGCTGTTCTGGTAGGTTTGGAGGTCGACATCTCCATGCACAGTAATCACCTTCCCATCTACTACGAATCGTACCTTCTGATGCAAGCTAGATGGTACGGCTCCTGCTACATGGATCCAAGGTCTTCCCAGTAAGAACCCGAATGCACTAGACAGATCCATCACTTGAAAGTTTATAGAGAATTTCGTTGGGCCGATGAATATGTCGAGCTCAATCTCGCCTACCACAGTCTTCTTCATCCCATCGAAAGCTCTCACAGCTGTTTTGGAAATCTTAATCGTTTCCTCATGGATCCCCAACCTCTCAAAGTAGCCAAAGGGCAAATGTTGAAGGCCGATCCGTTGTCGATTAGTACGTGCGCCACTCTCTTCCCGTTACATTGCGTAGAGATATACAAGGCCTTGTTGTGCCCTCTTCCTTCCATGGGGAAGTCTTCATCAGAGAAGCTCAATTGGTCTTTCAAAAGGATCGCCCCTACAAAGTCCCATAGCTGCACATCATTAATTGTTTCGGGGACATGTACTTCGTTAAGTATCTTCAATAGTGCGTTCTTATGCTTCTCTGAGTTGATGAATAAATCCAGTAAGGATATTTGAGCTGGCATTTTCCTCAGTTGCTCTATTACTTCAAACTCACTCGTCTTAATGATAGACATGAGTTTTTCAGCATCCTCCTTTGAGACTTCCTTCTTTTCGGACTCACCTTCCCTAGGGGCATAAAATCGTCCAGATCTCATTACTACATCAACTTCCTTTGTCCCATAGTCTCAGTGGACTGCTCTAGGATCGTACTCTTCTATCGGAGGGACTTGTATGGTAACTGTCTTAGGGCAAGACATCTCCGGTTGAGCTGCGTTGCCTTCTTCCTCTTCCGGCAATCGAATCACAACAGGCTTGACTAGGCAATCTTCTACCTTACCCAAGTTATCCAGTTCTTCTAATCGGATTACCACAGTCGCAGTGGCTTCAATCATCAATACGATATCGTCAAAGTCTTTCGTAAAAGGCTTTTCCATGTCTTTCGAGGTTTCTGGTTGAGCGGGATCATCCATACCCCCCATCCGTCTGCTATGATATCCTCAATTATCTGATAAAACATAGGAGGATCTGAATATTTCACTTTAAAGTTGTATCCTCCAGAATCCTGACCCAGGTTGTCTACAACTTCGCCCATTTCAAGCGCGTTGGCCATAAATCTGCGATCTGCTAGACTTCGCTTCTTGGCTTCCAGTTCGTCTTCTTCGAATTCTTCTTCTGGCTCAATGACTGGCTTAAGACTGCCTGTCAGATCCTTATACGGGATGTCCCACGTGTTTCCCTGCTTAGTTTCTATCACAAATTGACTTCCTTCCAAGGTTAAAGAAGCCTCGACTCCCTCGAATTCTTTATCAGTAACGTCTGACATTATCCCCAAGTTCATCATCTTGGCGATACATAGCTTCTTCATATCAACAGGGATCTCCCCTCCTTTTGGGAATGACGAAGCGGCGGCCAGAAGGTCAGTCAGCGTAGACATGTCCACCTTCAATTTGAGGTGGTTTTCCTCATCTTCAGTGAATATTGCCCCTATTGCTTGATGATCAGGGAGCGAGTTTTCTTGTGCATTTGGAGCCACGTTGTCAAACTTCAAAGTCTGACTGTCAATCAGAGCTTGTTCCTTCAGCTTAAGGATATAGCAGTTATCGACATTATGTCCCCTTTCGCCCATGTGATAAACACAGGTCTGGCTCTCATCAAAGCTCGGATACTTGACAGGGTTCGCCCTGGGTGGTTCCTTCGCCACCAAATGTTGTTCTAGCAGTATCGGGAGTAGCTTGGATAAAGGCCTTGGGAGCTGAGAAAATTGCCTTTGGGGTTGCCTCTTTCTAGGCTCCTGCCTCTTCGGTGCTGACCATGACGATCCTCCTTTAGTCTGATTAGAACTGCTAAACGTCTTGGGCTTATGGGGGTCTGGTATGAAAGCTATGTCGAGTCCAGCCTCTTTCTCTTTCTTCAAGGGATACTGCTTCCTGGTAGAAGATTCATGAGGCCTTCTCCATCTTAAGGCCCATTCGAGCCTTTCAGCCACTTTTATCAGGTGCGCGAAGGTCTGACATTCGGATGTATTCAATCGATTGAAATATTCATAGGGGGCGCCTTTAGGAATTAGTCAATCAGCTCATCTTCGGGGATTGACGGATTTACTTGGGTAGCCAAAGCTCGCTACCTCTAGGCGTATGTTCTGATCAACTCGCCCCTTGCCTTCGAGGTTCGTAGAAGGTCTTCCCTTGTCGGGGCCGTAGCCGTATTGAACTTATACTGTCTGAGGAAATCCTCGGCTAGATCTTCCCATCCATCATAGTCTCTAGGTCCAATTCAATCAACCATGCTAGAGCGGTGCCATCAAGACTTTCTTGGAACGGGTTCATCAATAGCGGTACATAGTTTGAATATTGCGCCATCTTGCGCAGGTAATACTTGAGGTGAGCACGGGGACAACCTGTCCCATTATACTTCCTCACGAAGTCTAGTTCCTTGTAGTCAGGAGGAGTCTCCCCCTTGGCTAAGGGAGATATCTTGTCGAAGCGGGCCAACTCATAGCCCTGGCTGATCAAGCATTCTTCAATCTTGGCTAATCTTTTAGCCTCTACTTCGGTTTTCACAGTCTGCTTCCCTTTCTCCTCCTTCTCGAGGTTGATAACAACAGGGGAGGCCTTTTGTTGCGACTAGATGTTTGGCTCACGGATATCCTCCTCCGTACGTTGAGTATCTCTCGTCGTCTCTTTATCCGTTGTATCAGGTACGGACTGCGAATTTGAATTATTCTGGTTAGGAGCTACTGTTTGTCTAGCTTGGATGGCTTATAGAATTGCCTTAATATCGACCATCATAGTTGTCAGAGCGGTCATCTGAGATTCCAGCATGCCTACGCGAGGGGTCAATTCCTGTTGCTCCATTCTCGTCTTAAGCCGAGTGCGGAAACGATGCGTTGGTAATTCCATGATGAGAGTGTACCTTTTTTAAAAGAAACCCCAATGAGTATTTCTTCGATATTGACAAAAGAAAGTGCTTGATTCTTCTAATTGCATACTTTCTTATTGGCGAATGAGAAAAAGGACTACCTCGTGAGCCTTAGTCTCAAGTAAGTAGTTCTTTTAATCATTTTCCAAAGAGAATTCATGAAATTAAAAGAAGCGTAATCTTTGACGATAGTTTTTATGCATTTGCAAAATATGTCCACATTCATGCTCATGTATTTAAAATAATATCCAGTACAAGTGAGTATGCATGAAAAGGCATTATAATGTTCGCCTATTTTACACTTGACAAGACAGTCTATTCAAGTCTAGGACGCTTGAGGTCTAAGGTGTCCTCATCATCCCAATATGGATTCTCCTCTTCAGTCTGGGACTCTTCGTCTTTTGAGTAAGACAGCGGTCCCATGCCTTCCGGTATGTATGGCTCTATCCTGGGTAAGTATGGGATATATTCGGGTACATAGGGTTCGACAAGGCTGCGTCTGGCCGCCTCAAAGCGCTGAATGTATCCTGTAATGGCCCTATGGACGTTCTCCTCATGAGTCATACTTTCTGGCCAAGTTATATCTTCGGCCGGAGAGTTCTTAACGGAATCTATAATAAACGACACTTTGGCTTCAAGCTGTTTCTTCTCATCTCCCATGAGGGTCTTGCTTGGTATGTCGAAGGCAAAGACTCCTGGCCGCGGTGGAGAAGGAACCTCCTGTAGTGCCCCGAACTGTCGGATAACCCTTTTCGGATAATATGCGATAGCGCCCGTGAATCCTAGCGAAGGGACTGGATCTTTATCATTGCAGCTAGTCTGACTTTGCCCAGGGTTGGCAACCTTAGCCGCCATCGGAGTTGTTCGGGTTTTAATGATTTAAGGAATTTTTTCCATTCTACAAAGCTGAACTTGGGAATGCGTGTATGGGTTCTGATGAAAGTTTTAAGAGGATGAGTATCAGGGCTAATTTCAGTGAAACCCATGCGAATATGGAATTGTCTGACATGAGACGTAAACCACAGTTGTAGAAGATCACTAGAGGCTATAAATATTCTCTTCTTGTTGTTCTTAAAGCGGTTTAGGGAAAGAAAGGTCTCAACAAGGATAATGTTTGAGTAATCCCACCCACAACAGACTTGTCTGACTACAACAGCCATAATGGGGTCAAAGTGACAGACGAGATCGAGAATAGCACAAAGCTGAAGAAGGCCAAGATAAAGGCTCTACCAGATTTAGTCCCTTTACCGGTAGGGAGGTTAGGAAATCGATTTAGGAGGAAGGACAGAGAGATTCGTCCAGAATTGCTTTTGGCGTCTGTTTTGACTTCATTAAGGCTTGTGTCGAGGAATTCAGCTAATTGACTCAAGGGCTCGAATCCTATGGGGGGTTGTACTAGCGAGTAAGTGAACTCAACTCCGATGACGGCGCTGTATTCTTCGAGAGTATGGGTGATCTCCAGTCCCTCCATGCAAAATGTAATGGTGGTAGGGTCCCAATAAAGTGCCATAGCTTGAATGAAGGCAGGTGGACACTCAATCTTCAGCAGGTCCAACAGATACCACAGTCGTGATTTGGCGTACTTCTGGCTGGCTTCACCCATGCTATCCCACCATGACAGGAGCTCGGCCCGGGGGATTTTGAATACTTGAATATCACTCTTTCCCATCGAGTCTAAAATATGCAAATGATTTTGAAAAGTCAATCGTCAAAAATTACTTTAAACGTGTGACTATCCAAATGTCATGAAGTATGCGTGGGCTAACTTGATTGCATAGTTCAATTGAAGAAATGGGAATTATAGTCTTTTTCAGGTTTCAAGGGCCTGACTTAAAGTCTAATTCAAATTTCAAGAAAGTGAATTATGCAATTTAGTCAGGTTCACTCCAGTGACTAAGGGAAATCACAATGTCACATTCCATTGGCCAAAACATCAAATGAAAGCAGAGCAAAATGAATCTCTTATTACAATCAGAATGCCTAATGGAAGGACAGTAGAGAGAGACTCTTCAAACAAGAAAGCCATAAAAGGCCGATGGAATGTGAGGATCTAAACCACTTTTTCCAAAGGTCTACCCCTCTTTACAACGATAGTCAGCTGGGAATCTCGCTCCAGTCAAGTGTACAGGGGTTGTCTTCAGTGGATTGGTCCAAGTGCCTTAGCTCTTCTGGCCATTCTCTTGTCCATGGTATGATGACCTCAAGAGCCTTCTCGGGTTTCACCTTTTTGAGTGTGATGCGTCTTGGTTTGTCTTGGTCGCAGGGCGTCTTCTCTTTCCCCAAAAAAGTGATAATGGGTATTTCTTCTTTAGCCTGCTGTTCGGCCTTCCGACGGGCGTATGCCTCCCTAGCCAGGTGGTTGCGATACTACATCTTCATCTCCAAGTAATTCTTGAACATCTCATCCGCTTGTCGCTTAAACCTGAGGTTGTCCACTTAATAGCGGGTTTGGCAATCTTCGGCGTATCCCAACTTGCATTCAGTTATCTCTCGACCATACACGAACCGGGTAAAATGCAATCTCGTGTTTGGTCCAGGGCGAGTGACTTTCCTTAGGCACTCGAAGGTTACCAACTCCGTTGAACTTCTAGGGAAAAGCGACATCCTACCCCCTTATCATTGTTATTTCGATTAGTCACTTGAGTGATTTTCATAGTGCAAATGCATGTGAATGTATAAAATGCATGAGCCATACTATGGAACAGGGTATAACAATGTACATTGAAAGTAAATGCCTTACCAACCACGCTTGGGGATGTGAAATGTTCCCTTGTAACAATGGGCGATTTTAGGTATACCAACCATCCATAGACATGCGCATGAGACAAGTGGGTAAACTATAAAGATCGAAAATCAGGTGAGGAACCTATGGCTCAAGCTCCCATGATCCAAATGAGGTAGATTCCTCCCCAAGAGTACCCACTCAAGAGGGCTAGATATCGCCAATTTGGATTGTGAGCGGGAATGAACACGAAAGTCTCAAGTGCCATCAAACACGAGATCCTTTCGTATCCTTTCCCTATCTAAGGTAACCTAGGGGTGGTTGCAGTCGGGGTTTGACAGCTAGTGTGTGCGATGTGTCGTGATCATCACAATACAAGGTCACGCATAGCAGTTTGTATCAAACACCGCTTCAATATGTGCTAAAAAGAAACATACAATCCCAACTCCAACCTGTAGGAAAGTTGTCAACAATCACTCCACCCCTTATTTCTCCAATCTGTAAAAATATCTAACACAGTAGTTAGCATACGTACCTCACCTTCGAGAGCATCTGCAGAAAATAAGGTCAGATAAACCAAACAACTTTTTAATCGGCTCAAGTCCTCTGGTCTGCGAAACCAGAGATTCTGGGTTCGATCCCTAGTGGAGTCGCCAGTCTGTCGCGACCCTCTCGAGGCGCTGCCTGGTTCTCGAGGGTTAATGGGCCGCTCAATGTTGCATGATCGGACGCAGGCCTCTCCCAAGGTCCATTACCCAAATCGCAACGGCTGGATATACGTGGTTGACCTTCGGTGTGGTCTAGTGACATGTGACACGTGTACATGCCAAGGAGTCGCCACCAATCGTTTCTTGGAGGGTACGATCGGGAACCCTATCGAATAGTTAGGAGTAGTCTATTCGATTCTGCAGAAACCAGAGAAATGGGATCGGAGACTTAGTTATGCCAACTGTCAGAGTCGGTGCCCTTTCGGTACCTAAGCTGAATGGTTTATCTGATCTTAGGATTTCATACAGATGAGTGGGCTACGGATCCTAAATCTAAGAGTTCATGCAGATGAGAATGACTACCCTATCACTCACAATCAGTAAAAGTAAATGCGCAAATCAAGGATCCAAAACGTGCGGATAAATCACATGAAAGCAGCATGTCATCCCTAGTGAGGCTCTATTAGCCTAGAGAAGTATCAATCAAGGCTCAGGAGTGATTTGGACATGATTTGCCCATGAGGGGCAAAATCGTTATTTTGAGAAATTTAGGGACAATTGGCCTTGGAAGGGCAAAATTGTCATTTTAGATGAAGTGGGAAGTCAAAAGGTGACGAAAATGAGGTTGGTGATCAAACCAATCCATTTCCTATTTTTCAGGAATTTTCAGAATTTTTCTGGAATTTAAAATTGATTTTACCCTCAGAGGGGTAAAATCGTCATTTTTGGCAAAGACGAGGATGGGAAATCTCAAGTATTAGGATTGGTCATCCACCTGACCCAAATCCTAATTTTAAGCAATTTCCAGAGCTCGATTGGAAAGGGAAAGACGATTTACCTTTTGACGGGTAAAATCGTCATTTCAGGAAAAATGGGTGAGATTCAAAAACCCAAGCAGAAGGATTCGCCACCTAACGAGCCCTATCCTAATCTAGGCATTTTCGACCTTTCTCAAATACAGAACGGGGATGAATTACCCCTAAAGGGCATTGTCGTCAATTTCGGAAGAACGGATAAGAAATCCCAAAAATAGGATAGACCGGTTGTCTATGGTCAATCCTCAATTTTTGGGGATTTCTAGAGTGTCTAGGAATTTTCTATAATTTTCCTACATTTTTTTTGGGATTTTCTAGATAACATTTTTTAGGATTTTCTATGATTTTTATGATTTTTTTTATTATTTAAAAATCCTTTTTTGATATTTTTTTATTAAAAAATGTTTCGGACCGGGTCAACCCGACCCATTCGGGTGGGAACCCGGCCCAGACCCAGATCCGCTGACCCAACGCCCAAAACGACGCCGTTTCTACGTTTTTTTTTTTATTTTATTTTCTGATTATTCGGATTTAATCCGATGGCCCCTAATGGACCACGTGGCTAACCCACGGTCTTTGGATCGGATTACTAGAACCTATGGTCTAGATTAAACGAAGACTTGCCTTGGACCATCCGATCTGATTACTCAAACCTACGGCCACGATTAAAACCCAAGACTTGATCTGGACCGTTCGTTCATTCTAACCTAAACGACGCCGCACTATTACTAACTCAAACGGCACCGTTTCAATCCTTTTTTGATTTTTCAATTTAAAACTATTTTCGAATACCCTAATTATTAATCGGACGATCACCATTGAATGAGCTCGATTAACCCTAGCCGTTGGATCTGGTCCAACTCAGCCTAACAGACTAACGGTCTAGCTGACTCGACATCCACGTGAACCAATGGCTGAGCGCCACCTAAGCCTTTGACCGGTTGACTCTGCCACATCGACTTCATCTTCAACCTCGCGACGGTGACGGGATGAACGAACAGGAGCTTCCGATGACGATCTAACGGGAAAAACTTGACTAAATCGTTCGAAACCAACCCCAATCGACTCGCCTTATCATCTAATCTCACATATATGGGAATCGAAGCACCTCGATCACTAAATCACGAGTATCAAGCAAGGTGCCGAGTACGGCCATGGGAGCTCAATCACACGAACCACGCGAAATCAGATCAATTCATTCACAGATTAAGACCATGGGAGGTTCAGAATACTTACCTCGAGCTCCGATCGAGCTCGCACGGCCTAGATTGGGCTAGGCAGGAATGAACAGTGTTTGGCAATGGAGATCAGGTTGGGAGACTCAATTTGGGCTGTGCAAGCGAAGTCGATGTAAAATAGATGTTCGATAATGGTCAGTGATGTTCAGGGAACAAAACACACACACACTAAATGCAAAAATGAACATGAAAAAGGCAAGTCGCCATTGATGCGCAGTGAAGAGCTTGAAGCTGCGTCTCACCTGTTTCGGCGGTTTCAGGCTGTACTACCACCGGCGATCGCTTCATGAAGGCTTGAACGACCTCCTGACGACCTTGGGGAGCTTCGGTTTAGCCTGAGAAGGCCTGACCAGTGCTCTGCAAATCGGAGCTCTACCCTCGACAATGGCAATGGAGGGGAGCTTCCTCTCTCTCTTTTTCGATTCTGTTCACCTCCCACTAACTGAATTTGCCAACCTCTTCAACTGAAAGCCCCCGTAGGCTTATATAGCTTGTTGGATTTTTGGCGTCGAACCGGGGGGACTAACAGTCACCAAATGGCACGTGCTTGCATGTGCCATTTGGTCCAAACGGCGCCGGAGACGGTGGGTAATCCGTCCATCTCCGTTTGGTTCTTCGGTAGCTCTTAATCCGTGCGAATTTGGCATGAATTTGCACTGAGTTTGGGAGTGTTGACTTTCGTAGGTCCGCCAGATTGACCGGCCGATTACAACTTCCTCCGGCGACGTCAGATGGTGCCGTTGGTATCAATCGACGGGGGAAGACGAGAGGAACCAAATGCCCATCATTCCCCTTCCAATTAGTCACGAATTGCCCTTCAATTTCTTGATCAAAATCGATCTGAGTACTGTTCATTTGCGCGAGGAAGAAGATGACATTGTAGCGGACCGGTCCGACCGGTCTGAACCGGTCCCGACTTGCAATTTTCTAAATTAAACCCAAAATAATAGGAAATTTTCGCAATTGAACCTCAGAATCAAATCTTGGGCCTGGATTTTATCTAAAAATGTGATTTTGCCCAAAAGTTCACATCAATTTCTATAAAAACCCCAAATTTCCATTTAATTGCAAATTGGGGATTGTGCAATTGAAGGTTCAAATGACCAAATTAGACTAAATTGCCTATGCCAATCGATTCAAAATGATGAAAACCATTGGACAACATGTTTAATGTGCAATGATAGCCCTCGAATTGAAAGTAATTTCAATTATGCCCAATTTCAAGGACTAAAATGCAATTTAGTATGCAATTCATGTAATAGGGCAATTTATGCGACTAATTGGGCTAAATTGAAATATGGGACAATTAGATTGAATGTCAAGATCCTTAAAAATGCCAAAATTGTAAATTAAAAGACTCAATTGATATTTTTTTCTCAAATTCAATCATTTGTGTAACAAAGGAACACCTAAAATTGAATCTGATTTTGGACTTTTTGTGTTGTCAAAAATTCAAGGGATTTAAAGGAAAAATATTGGCTATTTTTCCATATTTTTGTGGCATCAAATGCTATTTTTCTTGATTTTTTCTAATATTTTCCTAATTTCTAAAAATATTTAAAAAATATGAAAAATATGAAAATTTATTTTTTTTTGTCAAAAATGGTTCCTTAAGCTTGGCCAAGGTCACCAAAGTTGATTTTGTAATTTTTTGACTTTTATGGATTTTTGTGAATTTTCTAAAAAAAATAACCAAAAAAGACTGATAAAAAATTAGGTGTCCACAGCGTCCTTTATTTTCCATTCCCCCCGCGTCTGTAAAATAATGAGCATGGAATCCCCATAAACTTGCAGCTTGGATACTTTTATGGAGATGGCCAATCGTAAGCGTAGAATACACGCCTCGTATTCTGAAAAATTGCTGGTGCAAGAAAAAGTCATCTTTGATGTAACAGGGTAATGTTGTCCTTCGGGGGATATCAATACTGCCCCTGTGCCAGCTCCCGACAGATTAACAGCACCGTCGAAATACATGACCCACTTACCCTCTACCAGGTTCAGAACTAGATTTTCTACCTTTGCCTCTCCAAACGACTTGCAACTTTGCGAATTCCCTGCCAACATATCGGCTATGGCTCTTCCTTTTACCGATTTTTGTGGAGAACACCTGATGTGAAATTCGGATAACATTACTTGCCATTTTGCTAATTTCCCAATTAGGGCGGGTTTCTCCCAGTGATATTTGATAGGGTCATTTTTCGTTACCAGTTGAATATGGTGATGTAGGGTATATTGTCTCAACCTGCGAAGTACCCATATTGTTGCTACGCAAGCCCTTTCAACGGGTACGTATTTTGTTTCAAACGAGGTGAATTTCTCGCTTAAGTAGTAGATGGCTCTTTCCTAACCATCTGTGGGGCTTGTTAGAGCAAGTAAGGCTCCAAAAAATTCTTGATGTATAGTCTGATACAAGGTCAAGGGGTGACCCGAGATGGGCGGCACAAGTACTGGTGGAGTGACCAGATAGTTCTTGATCTTCTAGAATGCCTGGCTGCATTTGGCATCCCAAGTCATTTTTGATCCTTTCTTGAGCAATCTAAAGATCGGTTTAGCCACATCTAACAATTGATTGATGAACCTGGCGATATAGTTTAGTCTCCCTAGAATACTCCTTACTTCCTTTACTGTTGAAGGAGTTGCTAGGTCATGGATAGCTTGAATCTTTGAAGGGTCAATCTCAATGTCCCTGTTACTGACCATAAATCCGAGAAGTTTCCCAGATTTTTCCCCAAACACACATTTGTTAGGGTTCAACCTCAACTTGTATTTGCGTAGTCGCTCAAACAGCTTTCTTAGCACCTAAATGTGATCCTGCCCTTTCTTGGACTTAGCAATCATATCATCGACATATACTTCAATCTCCATATGGATCATGTCATGAAATTGTGTGATCATAACCTTCTGATAGGTGGCCCCAGCGTTCTTTAGTCCGAAGGGCATAACCTTATAGCAAAAATTTCCCCAAGGGGTGGTGAATGCAGTTTTCGGCTTGTCTTCCTATTTCATGAGGATCTGGTTATATCTGGAGAATCCGTCCATGAATGAGAACAATTCATACCCCGCAGTACTATCACCAATACGTCAATGTGGGGGAGCGAAAAATCATCCTTTGGGCTTGCTCTATTCAGATCTCGATAATCCACGCAGATCCGAACTTTGCCATCCTTTTTCATGACAAGGACTATATTTGCAATCCAATCCGAATACGGGATAGCTTCAATAAAGCCTACCCTAAGAAGTTTCATCACTTTTTCCTTAATTTTGTCTTCTAATTTGGCTTTCATCCTTCTGCTGCATTGCCTGA
Source organism: Rhodomyrtus psidioides (assembly GCA_021437785.1). NCBI lineage: Eukaryota > Viridiplantae > Streptophyta > Magnoliopsida > Myrtales > Myrtaceae > Rhodomyrtus > Rhodomyrtus psidioides. The sequence continues at coordinate 681,257 of JAILYB010000211.1, read as the reverse complement.
CATGTTTAACACTGGGATTTGTGGGTAATGCATGCTCCACAATTTTGGGATCCAAACCCGGCATGTCGGCATATGACCATGCAAAAACATCTTGATATTCCTTCAATAATTCTGTAAACCTGAGCCTTTCAGCTGGGGATAAATGCCCACTGATCTTGATTTCCTTGATATCTGTAGAGTCACCCAAGTTAATAACAATTGGTTCTTCTGAAGTGGGAGGCATAGACTCTTCGAAGGCACTCCATTATCTACGGATAGACGCATAACTCTCATCCTCGTCTTCTTCAATGTTGTAAGAACAATCAGCGGGGCAATCCGAGTCACATAACAACCTAGTATGTATATTTGAGATGATATGCCTGAAGTGTCATGAGCATGGTTAGTTTATACTTCCTATAAAGATGCTATGTATGAGCGTGAAAAAATCTTTTCGAAAGAGATTTCAAACTGAGTTCGGGCGTGAATGGAACTAGTCCTCATATCCTCAGACATCCTTGTTCCTTGGAAATCTTTTCTCTTTTTTTTTTTGAAATCAGGAATCACATGGCAAACCAAGCCTCAAGCTTCTATACGGAAGACTAATATCATCATAGGGCTAGTTTGTGGTTCGATATGTCTTTAACAAAACTTGTGCGATTTTATTGAATGCAAAATGGGCCGTGTTACAAGTTATGCAGTTTGGACCAACAGCCGGAGATCCAAAGGCGTTTTTCTACATTTACCTCAAATGACAAGAACTGAAAATGCAACAAAATGCAAGAAATTTAAGTGTAGTTTTTAAAAGCAGGGGAGATGTTTCTTTACTGAGAAGTAGTTGCTTCATCACTCAGCCACTCTATGATGATGTTCACAAAGTTGTCCTCTAGAAAAGGGTTTGTTAGACCCGATTCTGCTGTTGGAATCACATCTTCTTCTGACAACCACCTAGAGTCCTTGTTGAAATATTCGTTCAAATAGCTACTGAACATCTTAAACTTGCCTTTCCAAGCTGGAGAACCAATGAATGAATCTTTCTAGTTTTTCTGGCTTCCATGGCGTCCCTAGCTCTTGCCTCGGCCTCGGCCTTCTATCTTATAGGTGGATTTACCAATGCGGGTGTTCTGATGTCCCAAGCCCATCTTGTGCTCGTTGGATTTTAGCTGTAATGGAGTGCTCATTCCTTGACCATACTTGCCTAGACCTTCCCTTGGGTTGTACCCATATGCTAGCAACATCTTAGCTGGTAAAAGGTTGGCTTCAGAGATAGAAGGAGTTTTGAGTCTTGCTCCCACATGAGTATGGACCACCGCCACAAGCTCTAGGGAATGGTAGCTCCCTTCTTGCTTAATTTCTGGCTCAACGTAGGGAATAACGCTATTCTGATATGCAAGGAGATCAACTTCTCCATGAACAGTAATCATCTTCCCATCAACCACGAATCACACTTTCTAGTGTAGACTCGAAGGTACGGTTGCAGCCACATGAATCCAGGGTCTTCCTAAGAGGAACCCGAAGGTGCTCTAATCACTTGGAAGTTTATGGAGAATTTAGTCGGGCCAATGAGCACATCCAGCTCAATCTCGCCTACCACTGGTTTCTTCATTCCATCAAAAGCTCTAACTGCCGTTTTGAAGGCTTTAATCATCTCCTCTTTGATCCCAAACTCCTCAACGTAGCTAGAGGGCAAATATTGAAGGCAGATCCGTTGTCGATAAGCACATGCGCCACTCTCTTCCCATTACATTGTGCAGTAATGTATAAGGCCTTGTTGTGTCCTCTTCCCTCCATGGGGAAGTCTTCATCTGAGAAGCTTAATTAGTCCTTTAGGAGAATTGCCCCCACAAAGTCCCCCAACTGCACATCATTAATAGTTAGAGGGACATGCACCTCATTTAGTATCTTCAATAGTGCATCTTTGTGCTTCTCTGAGTTGATGAACAAATCTAACAAAGATATTTGGGCCGGCATCTTCATTAATTTTTCTATCACCTCAAACTCACTAGTTTTAAGGATGGACATGAGTTTTTATGCGTCTTCTTTTGAAACTTCTTTCTTTTCGGATTCTCCTTCCCTAGGGGCGTAAAATCGTCCAGATCCCATCACAGCATCTACCTCCTTCGTCCCATAGTCCCAGTGGACTGCCTTAGGGTCGTATTCTTCTACCGGAGGGACTTTTATAGTTACTGTAGTCTGGCAAGATGCTTCTGATTCTATTCTATCGTCTGCTTCATCTCTCGGCAGTCGAATCACAGCAGGTTTAATAGGACAATCCTCTACCTGGCTCAAGCTATCATGCTCTTCTAGTTTAATCACCATAGTTGCAGTAGCTTCAATCATTGCCACTGTGTCACCAAAGTCTTTTGTGACAATTTTATTTCCTAGTTGGCAATGCTTATTGACATTACTTGATTCTGCTATCATTGCGAATTTCGGGTGTTTCCTCCTTCCCTTGAATGGTTTAACTGAGTTTTGTCGCCGAGCTTTTGATTTCTCCACCCAGACGTATTGTTGTGCGTTAAATTTGTCGTCTATCACCTGGTTAAGCAGTGATTCAGATTCCTTCATAAAGGGCCTTACCTCATCTTTCTAGGCTTCTGGCTGAACAGGGTCATCCATACCACCTCATCCGTCTGGTATGATATCCTCCATCCTCTGATAGAAACTAGGACGAGCCGAATATTTCACTTTAAAGTTGTATCCCCCAGAATCTTCACCTAGATTGTCTATGACTTCACCCCTCTCTAGTGCTTCAGCCATAAATCTGCAATCTGCCAAACTTCGCCTGTTAACTTCTAATTCATCCCCGTCAAGTCCCTCTTTTGGTTTGATAATCAATTCAAGGTCACCCATTAGACTTTCATGTAGGACATTCCATATGCTTCCCTATTTAGTTTCAATCAGAAATTGGTTCCATTCCAAACTTACGGAGGCCCTAACTCTTTCGAATCTTTCATCGGAAATGCTCGACACTATTCCCAAGCTCATCATCTTAGCGATACACAACTTCTTCCTGTCAGCAGACACTTCTCCCTCATTTGGATATATGAAGCGATCGCTAGAATGCTAGTAGCTTAGGTATATCTATCTTCAGTTCAAGGCGATTTTCCTCCTCATCAATGAATATTGCCCCTACTGCTTGGTGATCAGGAAGCGAATTCTCTTGCACGTTCGGAGCCATATCATCGAATTTCAAAATTTGACTGTCAATCAAAGCTTGCACCTTCAGCTTAAGGATATAGCAATTATCTACGTTGTGTCACTTTCGCCCATGTGATAGACACAAGTCTGGCTTTCATCAAAACCCGGATACTTGACGGGATTCGCCCTAGGGGGTTCTTTCGCCACCAAGTGTTGTTCCAGAAGCATCGGGAGCAGTCTAGACAAAGGCCTCGGGAGTTAAGAGAACTACTTTTGGGGGTGCCTCTTCCTAGGCTCTTTCCCTTTTAGCATTGACGCGATGATTTTCCCTTGGTCTAATTGGAATTATTGAACACCTTAGGTTTATAGGGATCTGGTATGAAGGCTATATCGAGCTCGGTCTCTCTTTCCTTTTTCGGGGGGTATTGCTTTCTCGTGGAAGTTTCATGAGGCCTCCTTTCTCTTAAGGCCCACTCGAGTCTCTCGGCCACCTTTATCAAGTGAGTAAATATTTGACATCATGAGGTGTTCAATCTGTCAAAGTATTCGTACGGAAGCGTTTTTAAGAATAAGTCAATCAGCTCATCCTCTGGGATTGACGGTTTTACTTGTGTCGCCAAAGCTCGCCACCTCTAGGCGTATGTTCTGATTGTTTTGCCCCTCGCCAAAGCTCGTAGCTGTGTTGAACTTATATTGGCTTAGGAAGTTTTCTGCAAGATCCTTCCATCCATTATATTAATCCAAATCTAACTCAATGAACCAAGCCAGAGCAGCGTCCGCCAAACTCTCTTGGAACGTATTCATCAGCAACGGAACATAGTCTGAATATTTTGCCATCTTACGTAGGTAATATTTGAGGTGAGCGCGGGGACAACCTGTCCCATTATACTTCCTCACAAAATCTGGCTCTTTGTAATCAGGAGGGGTCTCCACTTTGGCGAAAGGAGATATCTTGTCAAAATGGGCCAGCTCATAACCCTGGCTTCTCAAACATTCTTCAATTTTGGCTATTATCTTAGCCTATGCTTTAGTTTTCACAATCTGTTTTCCCTTTTCCTCCTCGAGGTTGATGACAATAGGGGGTGCCTTTAGCTGGACGTTCGGCATACGGATATCTTCCTCAGCACGTTGGGCATCTTCTACCATTTCTTTGTCAGACGCATTAGGTATCGAGGATTGACCTGAATTGTTCTGGTTGGGTACCACTGTCTGTCTGGCTTGGGAGGCTTCCAACATTGCCTTAATATAAGCCATTATAGTTGCCATAGCGATCATCTAAGTTTCCAACAAGCCTACTCATGGGGTCAACTCCTGTTGTTCCATTCTTGTCTTAAGTCGAGTACGAAAACGATGCTTTGGCAGTTCCGCGATTAGAGTGCACCTGTTTATTAAAAATAACAAGTAAGTATTTCTTCAAGATTGACAGAAAAAGTGCTGGATTCCCCTAATTGCATGTTTTCTATTGAGGAATGAGAAAAATGATTGCCTTATAAGCCTTAGTCTCACGTGAGCAGTTCTTTTAATTATTCCCCAAAAACATTCATGAAATTAAAAGAAGCATAATATTTGGCAATAGTTTTTATACATCCATAAAACATGCCTATACTCATACACATGTATCTAAAGTGACATTCAATATAAATGAGTATGCTGAAAGGGCATCATAAAGTTCACACATTTTACACTTGACAGAATAGTCTATTCAAGTCTAGGTCGTTTAAGGTTTAAGGTATCCTCATTGTCCCAGTAGAGATCAATTCCTTCAGTTTGGGATTCTTCTTCTCCTGAGTAGGACGGCGATCCCATGTCCTCGGGTATATATGGCTCAATCCTAGGTACGTAAGGCACGATGTATTCAGGTATGTAAGGCTCGACAAAGCTACGTCTGGTTGGCTCAAAGTGTTGAATGTATTCTATGGTGGCCCTGTGAATATTCTCCTCACGAGTCATATCTTCTGGCCATCTTACGTCTTCCGCCTGGGAGTCCTTCAAAGAGCGTATAATAAAATCCACCTTAGCTTTAAGCTGATTCTTCTTTTCTCCTGTGGGGGTCTCCTTTTCATGTCAAACGAGAAAATACCTGGTCGCGGTGGTGAAGGGATCTCCTATAACGCTCCAAACTGTCGGATAACCCTCTTTGGATAATATGCCGTGGCGCCTGTGAATCCTAACAAGGGGATTGGGTCCTCACCATTACATGTGAGCTTGACCTTGCCCAATGTTGGCAATCTTAGCCGCCATCAGAGTTGTTCTGGTTTTAGAGCTCTAAGGAATTCATTCCATTCTCTAAAGTTGAACTTAGGAATACGTGTATGGGTTCTGATGAAAGTTTTAAGAGGATGGGTATGGGAGCTAATCTCATTGAAACCCATGCGGATATGGAATTGTTTGATATGAGACGTGAACCATAGATATAGAAGACCGCTAAAGGCTCTAAAGATTCGTTTCTTGTTTTTCTTGAAGCGGTTTAGGGAAAGGAATGTCTCAACAAGGATAAGGTTCGAATAATCCCACCCACAACAAACTTGTCTAACCACTACAGCCATGATAGGGTCAAAAGTAACAGACGAGATTGAGAATAGTACAAAGCTAAAGAAAGCCAAGACAAATGCTCTACCAGATTTAGTTCCTTTGGTAGCAGGGAGGTTGGAAAATCTATATAGGAGGAAAGATAAGGAAATTCATCCAAAATTAATTTTGGCATCTGCTTTGATTTATCAAGGGATTCAGCTAATTGACTCAAAGGTTTGAACCTTATAAGGGGTTGGACTAGTAAGTGAGTAAATTCAACTCTAATGGCGGCGCTATACTCTTCGAGAGTAGGGGTAACTTCCAGTCATTCCATGCAGAACGTAGCGGTGGTAGGGTCCCAATAGAGTGCCATGGCTTGGATAAAGGAAAGCGGGCACTCTATCTTCAATAGCTCCAACAGATACCTCAGTCGTAACTTCGCGTACTTCTGGCTAGCTTCGCCCATGCTGTCCCACCATGCTAGGAGCTCAGTTCGGGGGATTTTGAAAACTTGAATATCATTCTTTCCCATCAAGTCTAAAATATGCAAATGATTTTGAAAAGTTAATAGCCAAAAATTACTTTAAACATGTGACTATGCAAATGTCATGAAATATGCATGGGCCGACTTAATTGCATAGTTCAATTAGAGAAATGAAAATTAGAGCCTTTTTCAGGTAGGGAAGACCTGACTTAAGGTCTAATTTAGATTTTGAGCAGGTGAATTATGTAATTCAATCAGATTAATTCCAGTGACTAAAGGAAATAACAACATCACATTCCATTGGTCAATACATCAAATGGGAATAGAGCGGAGTGAATCCCTTATTACAATCACGATGCCTAAAAAAAGTTAGAGAGAGACTCTTGCGAACAAGAAAGCCATAAAAGGCCCATGGAATGTGGGGATCTAAGCTATCCTTCTTCCAAAAGTTTAATCTTCTACAGAACGGCAATCAGTTAGGGGTTCCTTCCCAAAGGCATCTTCGTCTGTCCCTCTTCCAGGATATGGTTAGATAATTGGGACCTCTCCCCAAGCTGAATGTCCCTTAAGATGTGAAAAGGTGTCTTCAATGGGTAGATCGAGGTGACTCAGCTCCTCTAGCCATTCTCTGGTCCAGGGTGTAATAACTTCGGGGGTCTTCTTGGGTTTTGCCTTTTTGAGTGTGATGCGTTTCAGCTTTGTCTTGGTTGCAGGGGGCCTTATCTTCCCCCAAAGTGTGATCATGGGTATGTCTTCAACAACTTGACGTTCAGCCTTTCGACGGGCATATGCTTCTCTAGCTAAGTAGTCGCGACGTTATTTTTTCACCTCCATGTAATCTTTGAACATTTCGTCCGCTTGTCACTTGAATATGAGGTTATCGACATAGTAGCGGGTTTGACAATCTTCGGTATATCTCAACTTGCGACCTGTTAGCTCTCGGCCATGCACAAATCTGGTAAAGTGTAACTTTGTGTTCGGTCCAGGACGAGTGACTTTCCTTAGGTACTCGAAAGTTACCAACTCTGTCGAACTTTTAGGAAACAATGACATCCTACCCCTTTATCATCGTTATTTCAATTAGTCACTTAAGTGTTTTCATGGTGTGTTCAATGCGTAAGGATGTATACAATGCATGAACATACAATGAAACGGGGAATAATAAAGTACATCGAGAATAAATGCCTTACCAACCAGAAACCCGGGGAATGTTAAATGTTCCCCTATAATAATGGGTGGTTTTAGGTATACTAACCACCATAGACATACGCATGAGACAAGTGGCTAAACTCTAAAAAAAATCAAAAATCAAGTAAGGAACCTATGGCTCAGGCTCCCATGATCTAAATACGGCAGATTCATCCCCACGATTCCTCTTAAATCATTTTTTTATTTAAGAAAAATGATTTGGACTAGGTCGGACCGACCCATTCGGGTCGGAATTCGGCCCAGACCCGGACCTGTGCAAACCCACGCCCTAAAACGACGCCGTTCCGCCATTTTTTTTTAAATTTTTTTACTATTCAGATTTAATCCGACGTTTCCTATTGAACCACGTGGCTATTCCACGGCCATTGGATCTATTGACCACAACTAACGGCTCAGAACAAAAGCCAACTATTCCCTAGCTGTCAGATCTGATTACCTAAACCTACGGCCATGATTAAAAGCCAAGACTCGATCTGGGCCGTCCACCCATATTAACCTAAACGACGACGCTCGACACTTTACCAAAACGGCACCGTTTCAACTGGTTTTTATTTTTTGATTTTAAAACTATTTTCGAATAATCCTAATTACTAATTGGACGGCCACTAAAATTTAGACTCGATTTATCTAAGCCGTTTGATCCATTCATTTCAAATAACAGACCCTAACGGCCATGCTGACTTGGCAGCCACGTGGACCAATCCTTGGATGACACCTAAGCCTTTGACTCTTTGACCGGCTACGTCATCTTCGTCTTCAACCTCGCGACCACCTCTGAACGAATGGCCTCGACTCTCCGGCGATGATCCAATGGTGAAACCTTGAAGGAATCGAGCAAGACCGGCGGCAATCGACTCGTAATAACCTCTAGTTTAACATATCTAAGAATCAAAGCATCTAATTCACAAAATCACGAGTATCATGCAAAATGCCGAGTACGGCCATCGAAGTTCGATCGCACAATTTACACCAAACCATGGCAATTCAGTAAAAGAATAGCATCAATAGAGGTTCAGAACACTTATCTCGAGCTCCGATTGAGCTCGCACGGCCTAGGTTCGGCTAGGCAAGAGTGAATAGGGCTCGGCTATGGAGGAAGGTTTGGAGACTAGATTTGAAGTGTTAAAGCGAAATTGATGCAAAATAGAGATGCGATGACGGTTAGTAATGTCCAGGGAACAAAACGCACACGCTAAATGCAAGAATAAACGTAAAACAGGTGAGTCGCCATTGATGTACAGTGAGAAGCTTGAAACTGCATCTCACCTGTTCCCGCGGTTTCAGGTTGCACGGCCGACGGCGATTGCTTCCTAGAGCTTCAGGCGAGCTTGCGACGATCTTCTTTGGCTTCGGTTTGGCCAGAGACGGCCTAACCAGTGCCCTCCAAATTCGAGCTCTAACCCTCGACAATGGCAATGGATGGTGAGCTCTCTCCCTCTCGTTCTCTCTCTCTCTCAATTCTGTTAATCTTCCTCAACTGAATGAACCAATCTCCCTTTTCTGTTAGGCTTCCCGTGGCTATATCCAATTCAAGAATTTTTTGCCGCCAATCTGGGAAGCCAATTCTGTCAATCCGCACGTGAGGTCACGTGCTTTATGGTCCAAACGGCATCGGGGACGATGGGCATTCTGTCTAACTCTGTTTAGTCCTCCGACAAGTGTTATTTTGTGCGAATTTGGAATGAATTTGTGCTGAGTTTAACGTCGTTGACTTTTGCAAGTCCCGCGAGATTGACCGGCTGATTACTCCTTGCTCCGGCGACTATTGGCTGCGATTCTGGCGTCAATCAATGAGGAATGGTTCGAAGAATCATACCCCCACCAATGCTTCTTCAATTGTAGCTGATTGCTTGGTCAATTTTTCCATCAAAATTTGGCCTTGCACTGTTCCTATGAGGAAGACGATAACACTGTAGCGGATCGGTTCGACCGGTCTGACCGGGCGGTTTGATTGGTATGAACCAGTTCCGACTTGAAATTTTTAAATTAAACCTTAATTGGTGGGGAAGTTTTGCAATTAAACCTCAAGATCGAACTTAGGACATCAGTTTTATCCAAAAATGTGATTTTGCCCAAAAGTTAATGTCAATTTCCACAAAAACCCCAAATTTGTCTTTAATTGCAATTCGGGAATTCGTGAAATTGAAGGTTCAAATGATCAAATTGGACAAAACCACTTATGCCAATTGATTCAAAATGATGAAAAGCATTGGACTGTGACTTCAATTTGTAATGGTAGTTTTTGAATTGAAAGTAATTTCAATTATGCCCAAATTTAAGGATTAAAATGCAATTAAGTATGCAATTTTGCCTAATTCATGCAATTGAGCAATTTGTGCAGACAATTGGGCTAAATTGTAATGAGGAACACGTAGATTGAATGTCAAGATCCTAAAAAATTCCAAAATTATAAATTAAAAGACTCAATTGACATTTTTTTTGGCCAAATTCAATCATATGCATAACAAATGAACACATAAAATTGAATTTGAATTTGGACTTTTGGTGAGTTCAAAATAACATGGGAATTAAAATAAAAATATTGACTATTTTTCTATATTTTTGTGACCTCAAATACTATTTTTCTTGAATTTTTTAGTATTTTTCTATTTTCTAAAAATACTAAAAAATGTGAAAAAAAATTGGTCAATTGAGTCTAGAAAGTTTCGGTAATCGTTTTGGGGTTTTTTGGCTAGAAAGTTTTTCGCCGATTACGGCCAAATTCGGGCGTATCACGGGTTGGCTTTGAGCAAGCAGGGTCGTACCGCCATGGGAAACAAAAGTCCTAAGATATCACGGCATTTGGTTGCTCGCCGGTGACGAATTTCGCAAAGGAAATTTGTGAATTAGGGTTGCGTCCAAGAGGATTTCGCTCGATTTCGGGGAAATTTTTTCATTATTTTTGTTGATTCTAAGACCTATGTGGTCGAGTTGACGTTGTGTTCAAAACCCGGTATTGATTCCTCTTGATTGTGGGTTGTCGGACAAGAATCAACGGTGGAACAAGCGGCGGACGAGTTGCTATTCTTGCGGAAAGGAAAACTAGAAAATTCCTTCCGTTCGTGAAAGAGAAGACCACGTGAAAGTCACGTGCGGGCAGTTTCTTAAAAACAAAAACAAAAAAAAGGAAAAGTTGGGGAAACTACCCAAAGGGCAGTGGGCAGCCCGCCCCGGCCGCATGGACAGTGGCAGAGCCGAGAGTCTCCCACGAAAGATGATATTTGTCACGCCCCGAGCCCGGCGGACGTGCGAGCATCCACCTTCGCCGTTACCTTTGATGATCTCCCAGGACCCAATGGCCACGATCTCCAAGGGTTAATGAAACAAGCATGCAGAAGTGTGAAACAATCCCATGCAAATATGACACAAGATGACTTGGGGTAAAAGGGTACACCATATGTAAAGGTCAATCATACATCAGAGATTACAATTCTAAATCCCCAATTCCATCATTACAACCCTAAGGTCAAATAAGGATTTGTAATCATTTTTTCCAATGATTTCTCGAATGCCAATCCATGGCGAGCTCATTTTCTTCCGTCTGAGACCTGAAAATATTGGTCCCACGACTAGGTGAGATATATAATCTCAGTAAGTTGAACCTAACCCTAAACTAGGCTGCCAGTACCTCCAAACACTTTTGAAAAATCGAGTATTTTGGTAAAAAAAATCTTAGCATGGTAAAACGAGGTACTTTCCAAATCATGGCATTTAATACTTCTAAATCGACTCAACTCAGTCACAAAAGATTTCATGAGTAAAAACTAAACTTCGTACAGTGGCAGGGTTTTCCAATCAAAAGAGAATACTCGACGCCATCTCAAAACATGAGGCAACTTTCACATTTCATTAAAATATCATTATCGAAATTTGCAGCCTTTTCTTTCACGCCATTTCTAGGCCATTTTCAACTCATGAGGAAAATTTCCAAATATGAGGCATAACCAATTTTCTCACAAATCACTCTTTGATTTTCCCAAAAAACATATCATTTCATATCCGCCCACACTGGGCCGCCCATCTTAGGGCTGGGAGATGATTCAGTCTCCAAATGACCCGTCGGTACATATGAGACTCTCGCGTCCGGACCTAGAGATGATTCGGTCACCATATAACTCTCGACGCCCATTTTCAATCGAGATGAATCGTGTCAATATGGGACTCTCTAGCCGCACGACCTCATTTGGTCAAATGGGAGTAACTCCCTCCCAATACATTGGCCAAATTTCATAATTCCTCGGCGATCCCACACGCCAGTGCACTCATAATTTTTCCCGGCGATCCCACACGCCATTTTATTCATAAAAGTTTCAATTAAAGAAAGCCTCATATTTTCATTTAAAGAAAATAATTCATGCCTCAAAATTCATCATTCAAGAACAACTCATGAAATCAAGCAGTTCATCACCTACTCGAGGCCTTCGTTTCAAACGTCCATCACTGGACAAAACACAATTCTCATTATGCAATTCTCACTAAAACACAACCATCATTCAACTCAAATCGATCAAATCTCAAATTTAATCATTTACAAGTTATCTCAAGACTCGATTGGTAAATCAATCTGCTTAATGCACTCAAACAAATGAGAATTTCCACAAAGCACGCCGAATGGCCCAACCACATGCCACAACCAGATTAAGACTCCTCAGTTCAACCTCGATTTCAAAATTTCCATGTCATAAAACCACTCAAGCTCAATTCATCAAAGTAGGGCAGATTTGGGTTTCCTCGCGTCTCTCACAAAATCAGTTCATGAAATCATTTAATCCAACTCAAAACTTCATCCTTTAGTAACATAACATCCTAATAGAGGTTTAGGCATAGCTTACCTCGAGCCTAGGCTAGGCGATTCCATAAAACGATCAACGTAACGTCGCGGCACCAAGCTGTCCATTCTTGGCCTTCCACGACCAGATTCAGTCCCGAATAAACTGGTATTGATCTGTTGACCTTTTGAGAAATCTACTTCTATAGCCATAACCTTCAAGGTCTTATGGAAATGTGAGTGAAAATGGAGCTCAATTCGGATACCGGACGACCTAGAACGAGCCAATTTAAAATTAGTGCGCGCTAGAAACAGATTTACATGGCTCTCGGTTTTCACCTCAAATCAACCCTTCAAACACTTCTAAGCTCCCATTCATCACAAAACCAACTTGCTAAAACATTTTTCTACATGTCTAGTAAGCTCACCGCGAATTTTGAAGCAAAATAACACCTCTAAGAACCTCAAATCAGCTTAGTTCTACTGGCTCCTCAAATGGCCAGAAACTCCCATTCATCACAAAACCAACTTGCTAAAACATTTTTCTACATGTCTAGTAAGCTCACCGTAAATTTTGAAGCAAAATAACACCTCTAAGAACCTCAAATCAGCTTAGTTCTACTGGCTCCTCAAATGGCCAGAAACTGCCTTCAAGAAACCACCTCGAATCAGCCATGAAAACCCTTCAATCCTCAAATAAATTTGCAACCACAGCTCAACCAACCCTAGTACTATGAGTTTAGAAGATCTCATCGAAAATTTGGAGCCATTTGAAGTCTCGAAGCCCACGAAACATCTTCTTCCCCAAAATCGGTCAGATTCTGCCTCAATCTGACCTTTATCCATTCAAATAGATCTAGGGAAGGAAATACTGGGCCAAATTGAGCTTATAATATGTCTCTAGAACCACAAGACAATAAGCTTTCAGATGGCTATGGTTTTACCTTAATCCAATATCGGACAATGAAGTTATGGCCTGAGGAAGGGAGGTGGTCGGGACTAGTCGGACTGAGTCTGTTCGGCCGAGAAGAAGAAGAGAAAAATAAAGAAGAAGATGGAGGAGAGAGAGAGGGTGCTCGTCCAAGTGAAGAGAGAGAAGAGGAAGACTAGCTCCAATAATTCACTTGGTCAAGATGATTAGATTGGTAATTAATACCTAAGCCCTTCAATGGCTGACACTTGTCAAGGGTCCAATAATTAACCAAGATTGCATTGACTTCCATTAACCCATCCTCATCAATTTTCGGCAGCCACTAGGAGGTGTCCAAATTACTATTGTGTCCTTCAATCAATCTTAAGGCAAGGGCAAATGGTCGAGGGGCAAAATGGTCATTTGACACATGTCGTCCGAAATTTCATTTTTTCAATCTAAATTGCTCTTGATGAGGCGACATCCATTTCAATTCCAATGTTGAAATTCCTAAATGTCCAATACCCAAATCTTGAGGTCCAATTTCATGTCGAGCCCTCGTCAACTGTAATTCCTGTTTATCTCAATTCGACGGGGGACTCCTTGCAGGCGCTACGCGTATCGACCTTGGGATTTCTCAAGTCGTGGAGACTTTAGTTGTCATGTGATTGCGAAGGTTTATCGCTAGTTCCTGCGGTCCTGATCATTGGAATCAGATTTAGGAAATTCTCCCAAATTAAACATTGGTTAAGCGGAATCACCAGCATCCTAACGCATAACGCTAGCAAGGCATTCCATGATCGTTCCTAGATCGATCTCTGCTGGCTCAAAATATTCCCTCGACAATCCTTATGGCCAAAGCGCCATTTCTCATTCACATTCCCCAGGTCCATGTACCCGACCTCACATTAGTCTTTCCCTTTCGGTCAGTTAACTCGAGAGTGGCCAACTCCAAGCGAGTTATAACTGAAACACACCGATCGATATCTTTGCAATGCATAGCCTCGAGAGGGGTCGGAATTCGGAATGTTACAACTCTTTCCCCTTAAAGAAATTTCGTCCTCGAAATTTACAACCTTTCAAATCATCCAATCTTGTTGGGTACTGACACCTCAGCGCTACTTCCCTTTCCAAAGTAGCTTCCTTGGGTACTTGACATTTCCACAATGTCCTTGCTAAAAACAGCTCTAATCCTTTGGAACTCATCTTCCTTTATCCATACTCTATACTCGTCTTTTCCTCATTGATATTTCTTTCTGTTCACTTTCATAACTCCATTCTTCAAATCAGAGTTGGTCTGGTTCGTACTTCTTTTATACGGTTATTGAGAGTTCAGTTCTCTTTTCTTTTAGACTAAAATGGTTCTCTCCCTTGCGACACCTTGTAATATATGTGAATTTTCCTTCATGAACACTCAAAGTCTGTGTCGCTTGTTCACTTGTTCCTTTCAGGTATTTTGAAACTTTCCTCCTTTATTGGATACGTAACTCGTCCATGAGACTTTAAGGCTTCTACCCCGAACTTCAAGGTCTTTTTCTCAAGTACTCGAAAATTTGGATTTTCTCCCTGTTACCATTATTCATACTATCTCTTGGATATTAAGGTCCATGGATTATCATACCTTACTCTTTTCCTGACCCTGAGGTCTAGTACTTGAGGTAGTCATTATGCTAGTCAATCGGCAAACTTCCAATTTAGAAGTTGAATCTCTCACTTCGTGAGGTAAGGTCGGTTCTCCAATCGCCAATCACGCGATACTCGATTTCCTACCATACCCATCCAACACCTTTCCCAAAGCAATATGGAATATCTTCCTTAGTCCATAAGCAACTTCATTCATCCACGTTGCTCCTCATTCATTTCTCTTAGGCAACCAAAGGCTTCACCTTCTCACGGTCTGTGTAAACTCACAACCTTTCTTCATACAAGTAATGTTTCTCAAGCTTATCACAAGGGCGTGTGCATGCTAATTTCAATCGTCATATGGCACTCCAATTCAAAGTCTTACTATCGCGACGTACACCCAATGCCCACTTTTGATTGTCTTGTTACACTTCATATCTCATTTCTACGACACGTCATTACGGTTCTCATGATTCTTCCAATTTCAAACGGAAACGCCATTGTCGGCGTGATCACAAACTTAACTTAAGTCCTTAAAACTCCTTCGTGTTCACCCATCCATTCCCAATACGTTTCGTTCTTAGTCAGTCTTATCACCAGAGTAACTATCGCGTAAAATTCTTCTCACCCATTATCCATAGTAATCCATCAGATTTAGAAAAACCTCAAATGTCAATAGTTCGCATCGGCCTTAGTCAATCCACCATCATTTATTCTATTCCTTGAGGACTCTACATGGATTTCACCTCCCAGAAATTTCACGACTGAGGAATCTTACCTCATCAGGCCCACAGCTCGTGCTATTCAAATCTCGCCTACATGAGCGTTTCCCTTAGGATCCATAGGGTACTTTCCAAAGGTTGTTCATTTTTATCACTCTTTCCTCAGGAAGCATTAGCGTCATACACGCTAGATTCCATAACCAGCCAATACGACTTTGTCCAAATTCAAATCGTTCGACTAAAAGTCGACATTATCTCCGAATCCAACATTGTCCACAAGACAAGTCTTTCAGAAATCATTCCAGCTCTGCGTTTTCAGCCTTAATTCAAACGTTCAACCTTAACTCCAAGATACTTAGGATTTTTTCTTCCTTTCGCACTAGGGTCTCTTACCCTATGAAGGAAACTATATACTTTAGTGGCATTCTTGTACTTCAAATCCACCTCGTCTTTCTTGTCCCATAAGATATCAATCTCAAAGTCCACGCCACAGCAGTACTTTTACTCTAGGATTCAGATGCCACCATACTTAATCTTCCTCTTTCAATAACTCAGTCACCTCTAGTGACAAGGTCCAAAGGGCCGAAGTTCCTCCTTGGTTTCCAAAATTCACACCTTGGATATTCAATTCGATTAAATCGAGCAGCCTTGTGGCCATAATCCAAGCAACCCTTTTTTCTTGCTTATCCATCCATTAGAATCACGAGTGGCTAGGACTATCAAGTCCATTCACTTTTCTTTCCATCAACGACCATCTCATGGCCCAATCGTCCTTAAGGACAACGCCTTATCCTTTAGGGAATAACAACTTATAATTCCATCTCTAATGGTTTAAGTTCATTCTCGACCAACCTCATAGAATCATTAAACCCAAGCAAACTAGTATGCCGATCTTTCCTTTAACACTTCCCATGACAAAAGAGACGGACTATCAATTCGATTTTTCCACCATAGGCCTTACGCCCAGGTAATCAGCCTATTAGCCATTCCTTATAAGAACTTTCTATGATCCATAAGCGTTAACTTTCTCACTTATACCTCTTTCGATCATTTGACCTTTTCATTTATGCTTATTACATCTTCTCAGATTCAGAAGCATCAACTAGCTACAAGGCTTCGAATTCAATCCATTCCTAGACCTCTTGTCCTACCCAACGGGTCTTGGACCACCTTTGGTATATGCCTAAATGACCTTGAGAACTCTGTCTCACATTGGTTGATCGTCTTCAGATCCTTGCAAGGCTATTAAAATCCAAACAACTTTTGCTCTCGAGCAATCTTAGAAGGTCACCTTTCATTGCACAATTTGACGAAGGCAATCCAGTTAAATACCACGCCTTCAAGGAAAACTCTTCCTTTGGTGACATTTCACCAATCATCAACAGCCTCTTAAGGTTAGGAACTATCAAGGTCACTTCCTTTCTTCAGTGTACCCAAAACCTCTAAGGTTTCTTTTCCAAGTTCTCAATCCAGAGAAAGGCAGTTTCGGGATCATCTTTTCTATCGAACCTTTGTCGATCTCAACCTCATGATCCACTTCACAAGTTATTCAAAGCTCTCATGGTTCATTTCCACATTTCCCATTTTCCATCATCTTTCCCATGATCTCTACCATTTACTTTTCTAGCAACAGCAGTTTCAGATACTTGGGTAACAATGGCAGCTCCTTCTCGAGTCTGCTTACCCATCGATTTCCCTATTGCCATCCGAGTTCTCACGACCCCTTCAATTCTCGGGTCTTGCGCACGTTTACAACTTGAGCCAAATGTTTCTAGCGCTCATACTTCAGTTGTTCATCTTTACTCAGTTCTCACGACTCCTTTCAGTTCTAGAGTCCTTTCATATCTTGCATACTTGAGCTAACACTCTTCTTGTAACATACTCTGGTCGTTCAACCTTATTAGATTCTCATGACACTCGAGCTATTACAATTCCTTTCGGGAATTAAAGGATTAAGTCATATCCTCGAGCCTAGCAGTATCAAGCTGCTCAACATCATAACTATCACAAGCAATCAACCACCCAGTGGTTCTAAGCAAATCCTCAATCAATCGCCAATTATTCAAGAATTTCAAATCATCCTTCATCAATAACTACTCATCAAGCCAACCTCAACTAGGTAATTTTTCAGCTATTCACCAATAACTAGGCGAAGGCCAAAACTCAACTGGGCCAATATCAGGTAAACTCTCGAAGCACAAATTAATGCGTCAAACGTTCACACCTTAAGTGTGACATTCTGAATTTCCTGCCATTTTAAGGTTGTTGAATGTGAATGTACCTTACGATGTATTTCAGTTTTGTCTCATTCAGATCTGATCAATCTTTAGTAAACTGACCAAAAAGGAAAAGGCTAACGCATAACAAAGTACGTGGACCTAGGAAACTTGAAAAATACAGTGACGCTTTGACCATAAGGATTGTCGAGGGAATATTTAGAGCCATTGAGGCAGATCAGATAATCATTAAGGGATACAATGCTAGCATTATACGATTGGATCGCGGGTGAAGTCGCTTAACCAATGTATAATTTGCAAATTTTCCTAAATCGAACTATGACGATCGAAGTCGTCGGAACTAGCGATGAACCCTCGCAATTACATGACAACCAAAGCTGTCATAACTTGAGTTATCCTCAGTGTGATGAAAATCACAGAGTCGATACACATAATGTTTGCAAAAGCCGCCCGTTAGTTCGAGACAAACTGGAATTTCGATCGACGGACGAATGATCATGAAATGGAAGCTCAAAATTAGAAATTGGAAATTGGAAATAGAGAATTCTAATTCTGAGTAGGAATTTGACAATGTCTTGCCAAATGATAATTTCGAATTGGAAAAGTGAAGTTTGGACTGAAAGTGCGAAAAGACCATTTTGCCCCTAGGTCATTTACCCTTACCTTAAGACTTCATGAAGGACAAAATGGTCAATCCCTCTCCCCATCTATGGCTGCTAAAAATTCACTTATGTGTGGTCAAAGATGAGTCATAGCTAATCTTGCATTATTGGTCACTTGCCACTTGTCAAGCAATGAAACCCCCAAGCATTAATTACTTCACCTAACTTTGTCTTATCAATTTTGGCTCAATTATATGTGTGAGACAATGGTAATGAAGACCTCATCTGCTATGTAAGCCTCCCCCCACACGTTCACCTCATTTTCCTCTCCATTTAGCCCTAACCGAAAATTGCGAGAAAAGTCAGTTTCTGTGCTTGCTATTCGGTGAGCTCGAACAGGCCTTCCCGTTGGCCGTTTGAGATGATTCTACTTCCAGAGATTATATCTATGTGTCCTTGACATTTTCCCGTTGGCTTCATGATTTTGGGAGGTCTGGTTAATTTATAGTGATTTTTGGAAGAAAAGCGGACCGATTCTGCGCGAGCTGGGAGAAGGTTATGGTATACCCTCTTAGAAATTCCGATTGACCTCAAATTTTTTAAGAGGGCTTCATAACACCTAGTATTATGTTCAGATAAATTATGGCTACAAATAGATAAGGATAACTTCGGTTTTCATGGATGAATAGTAGTGGTAAAATATGGATAGATTCTGATCAAGAGGAGATCGGACTGTTTTACTACTTTGGGGTGTCAACCGACTCCAAATCTCTTAGTGAGCCCTTTAAACATGTAAATGAAGGTCTTGGAAAGTTATTTGTGGAAAGAGTTAGACACGAGATTGGATTATGACTCGATTAAGCGGTTTGGACCCAAACCGGTTCTGTTTTGAGAGAATAAATACACTGGCCAGTTCTGTTTTAGGATTCGGAGTGAGAGTTTCGATGTCCAATGGTTATAAAAAAGGGTGTCTTGAATTGCCAATGGTGTGGCTAGAGAAAGATTACTTTAATGGAAGTGAATATCCCATAGTTTATGATTCAAGATTGGTTAATTTTGTTAGGTGGACGATGCATTTGTGGGAATTCGGTACTCGTAGCTTTGGGAGAATTACTTGGTGTTGTGTTGTGTTATTCAATCAGGTAAGTGTTACCTAATCCTTTTTCTGAATGCCTGGACACACTGGATGAGTAATTGAATGATGTGATTGACTGATGAATTTTTATGAAATGAATTGCATGTGTGACTGGATGGCATGGTGAAACTGAATGAGAAAGGTGTTGAGGATACCATTTGGTCTAATGAGACCCCGGTGGTATCGGAGGTTGGTGAAATAAAATAGAAATGTGAATGCCATTTGGTCTAGTGAGACCCCGGCAGCATAGAGTGGCTATAAGCCTGGAAAGTATTGTTTGGTCTGATGACCCCGGAGATGTCAAGTGGGAAGAATGCCAGTGGAGTATGTGGGTGGTTGACAAAGAAGTGGTTGTGATGTACTTGAGTATATGTGCTTGGGTATGAGACCCTGTGATTGTGCATGATTGTTTGTATTGATTGGCCATGTCTGTTATTGATATTGTCTTGTGAGATGCCTGGTGCCATTGCATTGCTCGTTATTCCGCATTCTGAATGGCATTTGTGTGTGATCCAGTAGGACTTGCATTGAGGTGCAGGATTAGGTTTCTCTTTCTGAGATGTCGATCTCACCCCTTAGTAGGACAAACTTTTCAGACCCCAAACCCTAACCATGCTGCCAATTCGTCTTGGCGATCCGAAGGAGATGATGCCGATTTTGATGAGTTTTCGTACCGGAAGGGTATTACGTACATTAGAAAGCGCACAACAGTCTAGGTAGATGAAGGGAAGCCAGAACTACAACCCCATCATTTTGAACCCTGGTTCCGTCAGGTGGGAGATAGTAGCTTGATGGGACCCCTACTGCCAAAGGATGTTCCGTGGAAGGTGATTCCAACTTGGTGCCATCCGTCCCGACCGAGCATAGAAGTGGACAACCGAGCATCTTGGGAGGTTCCAGAAATATACCGGAAGTGCCGAAATTTCCTTTGTCCTCTGCTGAGTACATGAGCTATATAGAGATTTCTGCTGACACTATCGAGGCCATGGAAGAAGAAGAAGAAGAAGAAGAAGAAGAAGAAGAAGAAGAAGCCAAGGAAGACACCAAGAGTCTTCAGAGGATGTCCCATCCGAGACTTTTTGAGACTTCGGCCCAGATGCCCAGGGAGACGACGAAAAAGATGATTCAAGCGGTTCTAAGGACAAGTCTCATTGAAAGGGGTTAGGCGATCAGGGAACAATTTTAGTGTTAGGCTTTAGGAAGGGTTTGGTAGTAGCCTTTGAACCCTAGGCCTTAGTTCTTTTTCTACCTAGGGTGTGCGGCTTTATGTTTTTGTCTTTTCCCTTCCGCTGTATGTACTAGGTGTTTATGCAATGTATAAATGGGTGTGGTTTTGTTTTCCTCCAAAACTCCACTCTTCTTTTTATCTTTATTGTACGGCAATGTAGCACGTCTTCCGTGTGTGCACTTCATATCATGCTAGGCCGTGTGAGGTTCCTGGGTAATGGTTGGCCTGAGGCGGATGTAATGAGCTCCAAGGGACGCGGGGCGTTACATTAAGTCTAGACGTATCTGCGACTTAGCAATAACTCAACAGGCTTTCTCACATTCAAAAGACATCACCCAATGGCATTAAATGCCAAGACTCACCATACAGGCCAAACACAAGCGTCAATTTTCTTTTTCAAACAACACCCACTACCATGTACGAAGCTCCTAACCATGCCAATCACACATGCCATTACAAATACCACACAAATTTGAAAATTCACTGTGAGGATCACCTTGGTGCAATATATCTCTTAATCAAAATTAAACTCAATCCAATACCTAGGCTCTCTTTTTCAATTTATGACTTGGGTCATTCTTGCCTCCTTGCTATCTTAGAAACCTGCCGAGAGCCGCTCCTTGTCCAAACCTCTCTGTCCCGGCGTACACTCCCCGCCCTCATCAGACCTGGTCGTTGCAGGTTGTCCCAAGTTATACATCTACGAAGAGAGTCTCGTTCCACACGTCCCATAACATGTTTCACTCGGTTTGTAGGAATCCCCTTAGCTTGTCCCATACCAAGCGACGATTTATCAAGTCTAATAATGATAAGCTCATGCATTCACCTTCCTCAACTTTCATTTCAATACCATAAACACATGCACTAAATGATCGTCCATAATACTCATCACACCACACTCATTTCAGATCAGTTATTATCCTTAGAAGGTTTCTAATTCCATGAATGACAATCTCACAGATCAATTGCCTAGGTTCAACCATATACCTCAAGGCCACAATCACGATCATATAATCCAATCGACCCTTTACTAGCAAACAATTCTCTATTAGCTTCAAGCACATCCACAACCTCAAATCCCTACTTATGGTTCCTCAATTTCTGCTTGCTTTCTTGTGAACCTCAATAATATCACCACCCAAGATCATCGATCAAAGTCAATGCTAGGACCATTAGAATACCACACAAGTTCAAGCCTATAATCCTCAAGATTCAGTGATCAATACTTAATCCTAAAGGTCTCACAATCTAATTACCCCCAAGTCATCACTCCTTATCACTCCAAACTTAATCACATTGGATCGAGCTAACCTTGCTCTGATATCAACCAAACGGGGATGTCACACCCCAGGCCCGGCAGACACGCGAGCATCCCACCTTCGACATTACCTTTGATGATCTCCTAGGATCCAACGGCCACAATCTCTAAGGGTAAAATGAAACAAGCATGAAGAAGCGTGAAACAACCTCATACAAATATGACACAAGACGACTTGGGGCAAAAGGGTACATTATATGTAATGGTCAATCATACATCAGAGATTACAATTCTAAATCCCCAATTCCATCATTACAACCCTAAGGTCAAATAAAGGATTCGTAACCATTTTTTTCCAATGACTTCGTCGAATTCCAATCAATGGCAAGCTCGTGTTTCCTACGTCTGAAATCTGAAAATATTGGTCCCATGATGGGGTGAGATATATAATCTCAGTAAGTTGAACCCAACCCTAAACTAGGCTGCCAGTACCTCCAGACACTTTTGAAAAATCGGGTATTTTGGCAATAAAAACCTTGGCATGGCAAAATGAGGTACTTTCCAAATTATGGCATTTAATACTTCTAAATCGACTCAACTAAGTCACAAAAGATTTCATGAGTAAAAACTAAACTTCGTACAGTGGCAGGGTTTTCCAATCAAAAGCGAATACTCGACGCAATCTCAAAACATGAGGCAACTTTCACATTTCATCAAAATATCATTATCGAAATTTACAGCATTTTCTTTCACGCCCTTTCAGGGCCATTTTCAACTCATGACGCAAATTTCCAAATATGAGGCATAATCAATTTTCTCACAAATCACTTTTTGATTTTCCCAGAAAATATATCATTTCATATCCGTCCATACTGGGCTGCCCATCTTGGGGCTGCGAGATGATTCGATCTCCATATGACCCGTCGGTACATATGAAACTCTTGCGTCTGACCCTAGAGATGACTCGGTCACCATACGACTCTCGACGCCCATTTTCAATCGAGATGAATCGTGTCAGCATGGGACTCTCTAGCCACACGACCTCGTCAGGTCAAATGGGAGTAACTCCCTCCCAATACATTGGCCAAATTTCATAATTCCTTGGCGATCCCACACGCCAGTACACTTATAATTTTTCCCGGCGATCCTATACGCCAATGCACATATCATTTCCTCGGCGATCCCACACGCCATTTTATTCATAAAAGTTTCAATTAAATAAAGCCTCATTTTTTTATTTAAAGAAAATAATTCATGCCTCAAAATTCATCATTCAAAAACAACTCATGAAATCAAGCAGTTCATCGCCTACACGAGGCCTTCGTTTCAAACGTCCCTCACTAGACAAAACACAATTCTCATTATGCAATTCTCATTAAAACACAAGCATCATTCAGCTCAAATCGATCAAATCTGAAATTTGATCATTCACAAGTTATTTCAAGACACGATTGGTAGACCAATCCGCTCAAACAAATGAGAATTTCCACAAAGCACGCCGAATGGACCAACCACATGCCACGACCGGATTAAGACTCCTCAATTCAACCTCAATTTCAAATTTTTCATGTCATAAAAGCACTCAAGCTCAATTCATCAAAATAGGGCAGATTTGGGTTTCTTCGCATCTCTCACAAAATCAGTTCATGAAATCATTCAATCCAACTCAAAACTCCGTCCTTTAGTAACATAACATCCTAATAGATGTTTAGGCATAACTTACCTCGAACCTAGGCCAAACGATTCCATAAAACGATCAACGCAATGTCGCGGCACCATGTTGTCCATTCTTGGCCTTCCACGACTAGATTTCGTCCCGAACAAACTGGTATTAATCTGTTGACTTTTTGAGAAATCTACTTTCATAGCCTTATCCTTCAAGGTCTTATGGACGTGTGAATGAAAATGGAGCTCAATTTGGATACCAGACGACCTAAAACGAGCCAATTTAAAATCAGTACGCGCTAGGAATAGATTTACACGGTTCTCGGTTTCACCTCAAATCAGCCCTTCAAACACTTATAAACTCCCATTCATCATAAAACCCACTTGCTAAAACATTTTTCTACATATTTAGTACGCTCACCGTGAATTTTGAAGCAAAATAACACCTCTAAAAACCTCCAATCAGCTCAGTTCTACTAGCTCCTCAAATGGCCAGAAACTGCCTTCAAGAAACCACCTCAAATTAGCCATGAAAACCTTTCAATCCTCAAATAAATTTGCAACCACAGCTCTGTCAACCTTAGTACTATGAGTTTACAAGATCTCACCGAAAATTTGGATCCATTTGAAGTCTCGAAGCCCACAAAACATCTTCTTCCCCAAAACCGATTAGATTCTGCCTCAATCTGACCTTTGTCCATTCAAACAGACCTACGGAAAGAAATACTAGGCCAAATTGAGCTTATAATATGTCCCTAGAACCACAAGACAATAAGCTTTCAGATGGCCGTGGTTTACCTCAATCCAACATCGAATGAAGAAGTTATGGCTTGAGGAAGGGAGGTGGTCGGGATTGGTCAGGCTGGGTCTGTTCGACCGACAAGAAGAAGAGAAAAATGAAGAAGAAGAAGATGGAGGAGAGAGAGAGGGTACTCGTCCAAGTGTAGAGAGAGAAGAGGAAGACTAGCTCCAATAATTCACTTGGTCAAGATGATTAGATTGGTAATTAATGCTTATGCCCTTCAATGATTGACACTTGGCAAGGCTCCAATAATTAACCAAGATTGCATTGACTTCCATTGACCCATCCTCATCAATTTTCGGCAGCCACTAGGAGGTGTCCAAATTACTATTTTGTCCTTCTATCAATCTTAAGGCAATGGCAAATGGTCGAGGGGCAAAATGGTCATTTTGCACGTATCGTCTGAAATTTCATTTTTCCAATCTAAATTGCTCTTGATGAGGCGACGTCCATTTCAATTCCGATGTTGAAATTCCTAAATGTCCAATACCCAAATCTCGAGGTCCAATTTCATGTCAAGCCCTCATCGACTGTAATTCCAGTTTATCTCAAACCGACGGGGGACACTTTGCAGGCGCTACGCGTATCGAGCCCTCGTCGACTGTAATTCCAGTTTACCCTTACATGCAATATTATGAATATTTGCATGAAATTAGATGCGCTCTCTATTTATATCTTGTATCATGAAATTAAAGTATGATTTGATGCGTGAATTATTTGTGGATTAGTTCAAATCGTGATATGCAATGTCATGATTACAAGATATAGGGATTATTATATGATTTATGATCTTTATTCGAGTGGGGAGTTCTAGAAAGTTTTACTAACTTCAGTGAACTCGATTTTACATAAATGATAATAATAATGGTAATTTCAAGCAAGGATTCTCGGTCGATGATTGGGAACATAGTGAACTTTCGAATCTGAGACCTTATGTGAAATTATTCATTAATATAATTAGTTAGTGTAAAATAGATGCATAAATGTATAGGCATCAATAATTCATGAGTACATGTTTATTGAACTTTCTGTTCAGATACAATGACTTTATCTTTTTAGAATATTATAGCTAAGCTTGATTGAGGATAGAAATTAGACGGCGAAAATTATGAAAGCTGGAATAAGATCCAGCATGTGCTATAAGAGTAAGAAGCACTAAGAGCTCTTAACCTAGTTACGAAAGTATCTAAAGATAGAAATGCTGCAATAAAAAAAGGGCATTTGCTACATGGAACTAGATGAACTCTATTGCTCGCATAATGTGGCTGAAGCATGAAAATATTTTTACGCCTAAGTTCAAGCATTTACGAAAATGCCTAAGTCAAGTGGGAGGCATGAACATACTAAGTTTGGTAAGACATTGGTCACCAATTTGAGACAGATCACTATAAGATTTGATACTTCAGCAATGCATTATGGGCATAATATTAAATGGCCTTTGTGGCATGTGTCAAACAAATAAGTGAACGGTGAGACGCAGGCCCCATTTTGACAAATAAATAGCAAGTGTAAGAAGTAGTTAGTTCCTTATTTCATAGCTATGTGCATATGAAAATCCACTAGATCCACATTATAAGTAAAGACTTTTAAGGACGCTACGCGTTGTTTCGAGCTAGAGGCGGATCGTGTGACATTCCGAATTCCGACCCTTTCGAGGCTATTGAATGGAAGGATATCAATCGGTGTATTCCAGTTATAACTCGCTCGAAATTGGCCACTCTTGAGTTATCTGACCAAAAGGGAAAGACTGACGTAGAGTCGAATATGTGGACCTGGGGAATTTGAATGAGAAATGACACTTTGACCACAAGGATTGTCGAGGGAATATCTCAGGCCGACAGAGATCGATTTAAGGACGATCATGTAATGTATTGCTAGCGTCATACGTTGGGACGCGAGTGATTCTGCCTAACCAACGTGCAATTTACGAGAATTTCCTAAATCGGATTCCGATGATCAGGATCGAAGGAACGAACGATAAACCCTCACAATTACATGACAACCAAAGTCGCCACGGCTTAAGAATAATCCCAAGGTCGATACGCGTAGAGCCTGCAAGAGTCGCCGTCCGTTTGAGATAAATTAGAATTACAGTCGACGAGAGTTCAACATGAAATCGGACCTCGAGATTTGGGTATTGGACATTGAGGAATTGAAACATTTGAATTGAAATGGACGTCGCCACATCAAGGGTGGTTTATATTGGAAAAATAGAATTTCGGACGAAATGTACCAAATATTCATTTTGCCCCTCGACCTTTGGCCTTGCCTTAAGAAGTTTATAAGTTCATTTTGATCAGTTGGAGGAAAGATTGGTCAATGGAAGTCGAAGTCAATGGATCAACCAATGGAAGTTTGCCAAGTATCACCATTAGAGGGGTTAAGCATTAATTAGACCTCACCTACCAATCTTATCTTTGACTAAGTGTATTATTGGTGGGAAGACCCTCTCTCTCACTTCATTTGGCCAACCATCTCCTCCCCCTCCCCATCTTCTTCGTCTTCTTCCTTTTTCATTCGGCCGAGCAGTTTCTCGCGCATAGAGAAAAACTACTTCACTGTTTTGGCCACAACTTTATCGTCTGACATTTGATTGAGGTAAAACTACCGCCATCTTAAAACTTATCATCTTTCCATTCTAAGAAGGTGTGATAAGCTCAATTTGGCCCATTATTTCTTTCCGTAGGTCCGTTTGAGTGGGTAAAGGTCAGAATCTGACCAAGTTTTAGAGAGGGACGATTTTTAGGGGCTTCCGGACTTCAAATGGCTCCAAGTTTTAGAGAGGGACGGTAAAATTGCGAATTATTCAGGGGGCCGTATACTTGTTCTATCCGGCCGATTGAGGACTGAATGTGGTGGCTCATTTTGAGTGAAGATTCTAACTCAATTAACAAGGTAAGTGGTTCCTAAACCCTTACTTGAACCCTAGGACGCTATTAGATAGTTGTCTGGTGTAGTGTGTTTGTGCGATAAAAGCATGGTGATTGATAGTGTGCTATTGAAATTGGTCGTGGGCCCTGTTATTGCTACTGAAATTGGCCGTGGGCCTTGAGAAATTACATCGCGGCCGTGGGCCTTGGCGATACTTGAGTGAATTGAAATTTCATCGCGGCCGTGGGCCCTAATGATGCTTGCATAAAGTGAAACTACATTGCGGCCATGGGCCCTGGCGATGGTTTGGCTGTGAGCCCTATGAAATTATATCGCGGCTTTGAGCCCTAGCGCTACATCATGGCCGTGGGCCCTGGGGATGATTGAATTGTGGGTCGCATTGATGACATATTTGGCTATTGAGCCCCTATTTTTTTAATTGGTTGTGATGCCTACGTCGACTTTAATTCTAGTTTACCTTTACATGCAATATTATGAATATTTTGCATGAAATTAGATGCGCTCTCTATTTATATCTTATATCATGAAATTAAAGCATGATTTGATGCGTGAATTATTTGTGGATTAGTTCAAATCGTGATATGCAATGTCATGATTACAAGATATAGGGATTATTATATGATTTATGATCTTTATTCGAGTGGGGAGTTCTAGAAAGTTTTACTAACTTCAGTGAACTCGATTTTACATAAATAATTATATTAATGGTAATTTCAAGCAAGGATTCTCGGGTGATGATTGGGAACATATTGAACTTTCAAATCTGAGACCTTATGTGAAATTATTCATTAATATAATTAGTTAGTGTAAAATAGATGCATAAATGTATAGGCATCAATAATTCATGAGTACATGTTTATTGAACTTTCTGTTCAGATACAATGACTTTATCTTTTTAGAATATTATAGCTAAGCTTGATTGAGGATAGAAATTAGACGGCGAAAATTATAAACGCTGGAATAGGATCCAGCATGTGCTATAAGAGTAAGAAGCACTAAGAGCTCTTAACCTAGTTATGAAAGTATCTGAAGATAGAAATGCTGCAATAAAAAAAGGGCATTTGCTACATGGAACTAGATGAACTCTATTGCTCGCATTATGTTGCTGAAGCATGAAAATATTTTTACGCCTAAGTTCAAGCATTTATGAAAATGCCTAAGTCAAGTGGTAGGCATGAACATACTAAGTTTGGTTAGACATTGGTCACCAATTCGAGACAGATCACTATAAGATTTGATACTTATGCAATGCCTTATGGGCAGAATATTAAATGCTCTTTGTGGCATCTGTCAAACAAATAAGTGAACGGTGAGATGCAGGCCCCATTTTGACTGATTAATAGCAAGTGTAAGAAGTAGTCAGTTCTTTACTTCATAGCTATGTGAATATTAAAATCCACTAGACAACATTATAAGTAAAGACTTTTAAGGACGCTACGCGTTGTTTCGAGCTAGAGGCGGATCGTGTGACATTCCGAATTCCGACCCTCTCGGGGCTATTGAATGGAAGGATATCGATCGGTGTATTCCAATTATAACTCGCTCGGAGTTGGCCACTCTTGAGTTATCTGACCAAAAGGGAAAGACTGACGCAGAGTCGGATATGTGGACCTGGGGAATTTGAATGAGAAATGACACTCTGACCATTAGGATTGTCGAGGGAATATCTCGGGCCGATAGAGATCGATTTGAGGACGATTATGGAATGTTTTGCTAGCGTTATACGTTGGGACGCGGGTGATTCCGCCTAACCAATGTGTAATTTGCGAAAATTTCCAAAATCAGATTCCAATGATCAGGATCGAAGGAACAAATGATAAACCCTCACAATTACATGACAACCAAAGTCGCCACGGCTTAAGTATAATCCCAAGGTCGATACGCGTAGCGCCTCCAAGAGTCGCCCGTCGGTTTGAGATAAACTGGAATTACAGTTGACGAGAGTTCGACATGAAATCGGACCTCGTGATTTGGGTATTGGACATTGAGGAATTCAAACATTTGAATTGAAATGGACGTCGCCACATCAAGGGTGGTTTATATTAGAAAAATAGAATTTCGGACGAAAAGTGCCAAATGACCATTTTGCCCCTCGACCTTTGGCCTTGCCTTAAGAAGTTTATAAGGTCATTTTGGTCATTTAAAACCTTATATGGCTGCCGAAAATTAGAGGAAAGATTGGTCAATGGAAGTCGAAGTCAATGGATCAACCAATGGAAGTTTGCCAAGTATCACCATTAGAGAGGTTAAGCATTAATTAGACCTCACCTACCAATCTTATCTTTGACTAAGTGTATTATTGGTGGGAAGACCCTCTCCCTCTCTTCATTTGGCCAACCATCTCCTCCCCCCTCTTCTTCTTCTTCTTCCTTTTTCATTCGGCCGAGCAGTTTGTAGCGGATAGAGAAAAACTGCTTCACTGTTTTGGCCATAACTTTGTCGTCCAATATTTGATTGAGGTAAAACCACCGCCATCTTATAACTTATCGTCTTTCCGTTCTAATAAGGTATTGTAAGCTTAATTTGGCCTATTATTTCTTTCCGTAGGTCCGTTTGAGTGGGCAAAGATTTGAATCTGACCAAGTTTTGGAGAGGGACGATTTTAGGGGCTTTCGGACTTCAAATGCCTCCAAATTTTCGGTGAGTTACTCTAAAATGATAGCATAAGAGTTTAGCAAGCTGAGATTAAGGTTTTGTTGAAGTTAAAATAGATTTTGATGGAGTAAATGGCTTGGTTTTGTAAGGGTAGAAACAGCCACTTGCTGTCCGGGTAGAACCGAACCATTGGGAGGCTCTTGGAAGTGTCGCCTTACTGTAAAATACTCGGTAAGACCCCTAGAAACATTGTTTGGTGTGTTGGCCAGGAGATTGTATGAGGAATTGGGGTTTAAGAGTGAATTTAAGGGCTGTTTTGTATGTTTTGCCTAGGACCGATTCTGCCCTGCCCTAAATCAGGTAAACCGAGCCATTGGGGACTTTTCAGAGTGTCGTTGTGTTTCAAAATCCTCGGTAAGATGTTCTAAAGCGATTGTTGATGTGTTAACTTGGTGGTTTTTTTATGGAATTGAAGTTGGAAGAGTTTTAATGGTAAAATTATGAATTATTCATGGGGCCGTGTACTTGTTCTATCCGGCCGATTGAGGACTGAATGTGGTGGCTCATTTTGAGTGAAGATTCTAACTCAATTAATAAGGTAAGTAGTTCCTAAACCCTTACTTGAACCCTAGGACGCTACTGGATAGTTGTTTGGTGTAGCGTGTTTGTACGATAAAAGCATGGTGATTGATAGTGTGCTATTGAAATTGGTCATGGGCCCTATTATTGATATTGAAATTGGCCATGGGCCCTGAGAAATTACATCATGGCCGTGGGCCCTGGCGATGCTTGAGTGAATTAAAATTTCATCGTGGCCGTGGGCCCTAGCGATGCTTGAATAACGTGAAACTACATCGCGACCGAGGGCCGTGGCGATGGTTTGGCTGTGAGCCCTATGAAATTATATTGCGGCTTTGAGCCCTGGCGATACATCGCGGCCGTGGACCCTGGCGATGATTGAATTATGGGTCGCATTGATGACATATTTGGCTATTAAGCCCTTGATTTTTTAATTGGATGTGATGCCTATGTGATATAAATGGCTATAGTGCCGATGCTATATGAATGGGCTATATTGTCCCAGCGATCGTTGGCCTGTGGCCCCAAAGATTGCATTGGCTGTGAGTTCCTGAGATGACAATTGGCTTTGGCCTGTGGCCCCGGTGATGTCAGATGGCAAGAGTACCAGAGGAGTATGTGGGTGAATGAGAAAGTGGTGGCAGTTGTGTATCGACTTGCAAGTTGCTTGTGCTTGAGCTTGATCCCATAAGATTGTCTATGCTTGGTTGATTAACACGCCTGATTTATGAAGGTCTTGTGCCATTGCATTGATGAATGCTTGTATCTGATAGCATGTACGAGTGTGGTCTGGAGGGACTAGTGTTCAGGTCTAGGTTTAGGTTTCACTTGCTGAGATATATATATCTCACCCCAGTGGGGGCTTAACTTTTTTCAGGTCACAGGCGAAGAACACCCGAACTTGCCATGGATGGGCATTTCAGGAAGTTGTTGGCAGAAGTCATAAGGAATCTGAATGAGACCGTAGGAACTGTATATTGTTTGGAGTTAGATTTGTAACCGACTATGAAATTGAGGATACGTGTATATCCTTTTACCCTGAGTCATCTGATTGTGAATTTGTATGGAGCTGTTTGATTGCTTCTATGACCTTGTATTATTTTGGAGCAGTGATTAAACAATCGAGAGATCCTAGGAGATTATTGAGGACCAACGGCCAAGTGGGATGTTCGAGTGCTCTCCAGGTTCGGGGCTTGATATCCCCGTTTAAGAGGTATCAGAGCAATGTCAGCTTGATCCAATTTGATTGAGGTTTGGAGTGATAAGGAGTGATGACTTGGGGACAATTAGGTAGTGAGACCTTTAGGGTTAAGCATGAATTGCTGAATCTTGAGGACTATAGGCTTGAACTTGTGAGGTATTCTAATGGTCCTAATGTCGATTTAATGGATGATCTTGAGTGATTTTATGAATAAAGCTCACAAGGAAGTGAGTAGAGATTGAAGAGTCATGGATTTTGGGTTGTTAGAGAATAGTTTTTGAATGAAGGGTCAATTGAAGTGTATGATTGTGATTGTGGATTGTCAATGACCCAACTTGAGGAGTGTGAGTTATAAATAGACGACTGGCATTAGAGGATTCAGGCTTGAATTGCGTCGTACCTTAATGGTTTAGTTATCGATTACTATTGACAGTCTTAGATGCTATGAGATGAGATGCATATAGGGGAGCAGATAAGGAATATTTGAATTAAAGACCAGTTGTGATCGAATGCATAAGGATTTGATTTGACTAGTGACTTAACTTGTGGTATACACTTGAACATCGGCAAGTGATATGTGAGATGTGACGGTCATTGGTGGAACCAGAGGTTTTCTATAATTGAGGCTTGACGTGGAAACGACTGTGGTATGACAAGTGGTGAGAACGAACATGCTATGCATGTGTTTGTGACGTTCAAACGAAAGCTGATGAGGGTGCATGCATGAGCTTATCACGGTTGGACTTAATAAATTGTCGCTTGGTTTGGGACAAGTTGATGGGATACCTATAAAATATAATGAAGCATGGTATGGGACGTATGGAACGAGTCTTTCTCCGTAGATGTATGACTTGGGTCAACCTGCGACGGCCAGGTCTGATGAGAGCGGAGAGTGATCGCCGGGACAGGGAGGTCCGGACAAGGAGCGGCTCTTGGCAGGCTTATAAAATGGCAAGAGGCAGGAATGACCCAAGTCATAACTTGAAAGGAAAAGTCTAGGTATCAGATTGAGTCCAATTATGGTTAAGAGATGTATGGCTGTTGACACCTGATTTTTGATCAGTCTTTCATAGTTTATTTTTAAAAAATTCATAAAAAATCTATAAAAAGTTAAACAAAAATTAAAAAATCATCTTTGGTAACCTTGACCAAGCTAAAGGAACCATTTTTGATATAAAAATAATTTGTCATATTTTTTAATATTTTTTAATATTTTCCAAAAATAGAAAAATACATGAAAAATGAAGAAAAATAGCGTTCGATGTCGTAAAAATATAGAAAAATAGTCAATATTTTTATTTTAATTTCTTTTTCATTTTGAACTCATAAATAGTCAAAATTCAAGTTCAATTGCATGTGTTTCTTCACGACGCATAGAGTTGAATTTGGCAAAAAAATGTCATTCGAGTATTTTAATTTGTAAATTTCTACATATTTTTTAGTCTTGACGTCCAATTAGATCGACCACCATCTACAATAAATTCCCCTTGCTGAATATTTTCGTTTTTGTTTCACATGATTTCATGGTGTAAAACGCCGAGTGGATCCCCAAATATAATCGGGTCGGCTCGTCCAAGACCAAACCAGGGCACGGCGAACCCCATGTGAGTACTCTCAAACTCCTTCGATGCTTCCTAATGCTTTTCTTAGGTTAGATCGTGTGTAGAATGACTAGGACAGCTAAATCATTCTTGAGCTGTGATTGATAAATATGGCCTTACTAGGAATGCCAAGTGATTTATTTGCATATCTAGATTCCTTGAGTTGCGCATTTTATTACTGATTGTGATTGCTAGGATAATCACTCCTATCTGCATGAATTTCTAGATTTAGGGTTCATACCTTACTCATCCGCATGAATCTCAGGCTAGAAAATTCAGTCAACTTAGGTACCGAAAGGGCGTCAACTCTGACAGTTGGTGTAACTAAGTCCCCGAAACCATTTCTCTGGTTCTCGCAGAATTGAATAGAAACTCCCAACTATTCGATTGGGTGGTCCAATCACACCCTAAAAAAATGATTGGTGGCGACTCCATGGCATGCACACTTAGCACATGTCACTAGACCACACTGAAAGTCGATCACGCATACCTCCGTTGCGATTTGGGTAATGGGCCTTGGGAGAGGCCCGCGTCCGACCAGACAGGACGGCCCATTAGCCCTCGAGAGCCCGACAACCTCAAAGATCGATTTGGTGTCATCCAGATGGTGTCATCCCATTACGAGCGCCAAGATGGTGTCATCCCATTACGAGCGCCAAGTGGACAAGAAGAGCCTACTATGGACATCATTGAGGTATCATCTAATGAAGATGACGATTTGGAATAGGTGATCCTGAAGTCACGTCTCAAAGATCGAAATGGGGCATCTCTAAGTATTAAGATCACATTCCTTTGTTTTATTTTTCATTTCTAGCCTTCTTGTATAGGATTTATTTTGCTGAGATCCTCTCTATCTGATCCCTTAGATTGATTGTATTAGGGATCTATTTGTGTTTATATACATTCAGATTGAAATTTGTTGTATTTCTATTGACTTGTCATTGGAATGTGATAGTGGCATTTCTTCTAATCACTCGAATACTCCAAAATCAATTTTATAATTCCTTTGGATGAAATTGAAATTGGAAGTCTTATACAACCTTTTGGCCGTATAGGGCAATACAATCCCAATTTCGCCAGAAGGAACTATAAACTTGAATTGGTTCATGCATGTTTTGCATCATTGGTAATCCACAATAATTGATCAAGAGTATTCGTGTTTTTCAAATTTAATGAAAAGATAGATATCCAAATTACTCTCGTTCTTAGCAAACAGCTTTAATTTGGATACCGTATCTTCAATTGAATTTAAAACACATCGTAATTGTGTACTTTTGAACATTCCATTGATTTTCTTGGAATTGATCAAAGGCAATTATCGTGAATTACATTCCTTTCAATGATATGCTTTCCTTTGAGGAATATTGATAAAAGCTTTTGCACAAGGCCAAAACCCTTGTAAAAGCTTTTATCCCTATTAATCATAAGTAAGCATAAAATTGAAAGGATTTATGCTTTATTTTTCAAATTCTTTCTTCTGATTCTGCATTTTCATTTGAAACAGGTTAAAAACAAGTAGAGAAGAGAAGTCTTTTTGTGGATAATCGCGGTGGGAGGTTCCTTTATCCGATCATAAGCAAGATTAAAAAATCAAGATGTACACGCTCGAATCATCAATGTCAAAGCGCAGCTTGCCTAGGTTGAGAGTGGTCAGGTGTTCGAGAAAGTCAGCCATACAGAAGTTGAGACACACACATTAGAGCTTTCATTCATTTCGCTCAATCGAGGGACCTTAAAAGCAGATCATACAAATCATCGGGGTGGAAACATAAAACCGCAATGAGCCCTAATTAGCATCACAAAGGAACCTAGTTGGCCCTCCATATTATTGATGCTTTGCTTATACTCACCACCTTGAGACTCGAGATCTGCAAGCTTAAGAAGAAGGCGTTTACATTCCCCTTTAAGATCGGCAACCTTGGTCCCGTGATCTTCGGCGGCTATTTCCAGGTCCCGAACTAGTCCTCTCCCATGGGCTATATCCGCGGTAATGCTGTCAAGCCTTTCTTCCTGCCACTCACATTGAAACTTCAACACGACATTACGACGGTCGTGCTCATAGGTGGTCAGGGATAAGGCCAAGCGCTCCACCAAATTTCCCCTCTCGCGAAGCAACATCGAGACTCGCTTGTTGGCGAACTCAATAGCCTTTCTATGACTATCGGCCACAAGGTTGGCCAACACCAAGCAGTTGGACCGATCCTCATAGCGAGCTCGCAAAACGTGAGACACGGTAGCTTTTCGATGAGCGACACGGTAAGTCTCTAAAAAGTTTATAAAGAGGGTTGGGAAGATTCTATATTCCCTTTCTAAATTAGTGCCCTCGATGGAGGTGGTGTCTATTTCCACGAGCAAAATACGGATTTCATCTTCAGTTTCTGGGTGATCGGCTATATGAGCATAGCCTCGACCGAGGAGGTTATAGAGTTTTTCCCACTGGGCCAAAATTTCGGCTGAGAAAGCGCGAATAGGAGAGGAGGTCATTTTCGTTGGAGTGAGGGAGAAGAAGATGAGTGTGGTAGAGTGATTAAAATACGAAAAGGCAATTATGTAAGAGTGTTAATCTTCTCTGCATTAACTCCTCCTTTTATAGCAACTCGAGAATGAAGAAAGGCACAGCAATAATGCTCGTGGAGCCAAGTTAATTGGGTAAAGCAATGGTGGCTCTTTCGGTGAACCATCAGATTTGTCCCAGTCCGCGATTTCAGGCTTGATAAACCTAAAAAAGTTGTAAAAAGATATGTCGGTGTCACCATATTAAAATTGAGCGGGAGTTAAGCGCAACTATCGAAAAAAGTTGCGAAAGGATTTGGCGGTCCCATCATATTAAAAAACTGAGCGGGAGGCGAGCGTAGTTCCACCTTTTTGAAAATAAGTGGGAGACAGACATGGATATCGAGAAAAGGAAATCGATTTGGTGTCCCTCCACGTTGAAAAGAAGAAAGAAGACGACAAAGCGGGAAATACGAAATCTTGGGAGCAACGCTTGCCTGATGATCTTCATCCATGTTTAAAGAACGTTTCATGGGCATACAGAACCACTCAAAAGAAAATTTAGAGAGAGTGAGCATACATGAGAGAGTAGAGAACCCTGAGTGAGCAAAAATTGATCGAACATTTTTCGATCCAACATGTTTGAGAGTTACCATCAGTTGCTAGAGGCGACTGATCCAAAAATCTCAAAAAATGAACTACTGAGAGATCTCGAAGATTCTAGGATGGCGTCTGGTACCAGAACCACAGAACCCAACCCTTTCGGCAACGAAGTTCAGGATCTCAGCAGCGACGACAACAGCAGCAGCGATGGTCAATCCCGGAAAAGGAAACGTCGCCAGTGCCACACTCAGAATGAAATCCAAGAGCTTGAAGCTTTCTTTAGTGAATGCCCTCTCCCGAACATGAAACAAAGAAATGAATTGGGCCAGAAGCTAGGGATGAAACCTTTGAGGGTCAAGTTTTGGTTTCAAAATAAGCGAGCCAAATTGAGGGCTCAACACAGACGTCAAGAACTTGCGATTCTAAAGGAGGAAAACGAAAAGCTTCGAGCGGAGAACATGAGGTATAAGAAAGCTCCCAGCACTATCGCTTGCCTTAATTGCGGTGGCCCTATCACTCTCGGCGAAATGTTCCTTGATAAGCCTTATATGAGGATTGAAAATGCTCATTCACCACCCCACTCCCTCGAACCATCTTTGATACAATCAGATTTTGTTGGAGATATGCATGAACAAATCAATTCTACGAAGTCAATACCGATGCCTTCTAAAGGATGTGATATGCGTCACCATGATTGGAGTTTCCTTAACGATGAGCTTACTATCACGACCGACCAATCCAAAGCTGATGAATTCCCTCTACAACAATTTCCGGCTCGATCAAATCCTACTGGAAATAGGCCAGAGAGCAATAGCCAAGTTGTCAACACTGTTCCGGGTCGCAAGAAGATGAGGGTCAATTGGTCCCCCGAGCTTCATCTCAAGTTCCTTAGTGCGGTTCAGCAACTAGGGATCAACTCAGCATATCCAACGCGCATACTTGAGATCATGAACATACCAGGACTCACTAAATATGGAGTCGCGAGTCACCTCAAGAGCTACAGAAGGGCGCTAAGACAGCGCCACACAACACTGAACCTGAAAGAACTCAACTTGTGCCTAAACACTAGGCATGGCTATAACTACAATGCCCCTGAAGTAAGAAATACCCTGCCGAATCTAGGCACCGACCAAGCTGGTAGCAGCACCATCGACTACTTGGGCGCTAATCAGAATATTCCCCCGAATCATCTCAGCACCCCTCAAGAGTATATGCCTCAAGTGCAGCAGGTACGAACTCCTTGGTTTGAGCAGCAACTTTTCGCTAGTGCTCTTCCTATCCCCGATCAACATATTGCACCTAGTGTTCAAAGATCTGCCCGGCTTGGGCATATGATTTCGGAAGATCAAGCGGGCGGATGCTCTGAGGATTTTTGTTTCTTCCATTCCCAAATGGAAGGTGCTTGTGATAGTGAACCGATTAATCATCCTCTTATAATCTCGAGCAACGACGAAGGTTCTAGCTCGAAGAATCAGATCGCTCACAACAGAAACAGGAATCCTTCAACGCCAAGCGATGATGGTCAACCCGAATATCAGTTGCTCGAAGAATCAAAAGATTTCCTTGATGAGGAGCTCCATATCTGGATCGATCAGTTTAAAACTGATGGGCTCATGAAGTTATGATCCAAAATGACGATTATATGTCTGATTCATGGTGTAACTGGCTGATCACCGAGAATCCTCAAGGGAACTAGGCACATGTGACTGGATGTATCATTAATCTTTCTGTCATAAAGTCTTCCATGCAAGATAATCTTCCTTAATGCCTAGAGTTAATCTAGGGCAGCGATCAGTACTACCTGCGAGCATCATCATGCTTGAGTGCGACAATCCCTTGTTAGATTAGAGTCGAGGCGAATCAATTGAACGCCACGAAGAAAAACATTTAAAGGCTTCACATAGGAAAATGCGAGCAAAAGCCCGAGCGAGCTCAAAGACGGTTAGCTCTGTATCGTTCTAAGGGACCTTTAGTCGTTATGAACTCTAAATTGAGCTTGTTTCATTCTCGATGGGGGTCGCTAACTGCTTCAAGAATTTTATAACAAAAAACGAACCAGTTAGGGACGCCAATAGTGCTGTGTCCTAGTAGTCAGTGAAATGGAAGTGGTACGAAACGTCAGGAGTTCGATCTCGGGATTGAAAAATCATTTTATCAGTTGGTCTATCACCCGATGAAGTTCAAAGAGATTCGACGCAGATGACTATAGAACTTGGGGCAATTCGAAAATCATCGATTCATTTTCATCAAGCGGCGAAGTTGGTATTGTAAAATGTGAAGCATGCAAATGACAAATCCGAAGCAGAAGGAGATGAATCATGATTCGCTTATCCAAGGTCGGGATTTCAACCTTCGACTAAAGCCAAATCTAGGATGAGTTT
Source organism: Rhodomyrtus psidioides (assembly GCA_021437785.1). Classification (NCBI taxonomy): domain Eukaryota; kingdom Viridiplantae; phylum Streptophyta; class Magnoliopsida; order Myrtales; family Myrtaceae; genus Rhodomyrtus; species Rhodomyrtus psidioides. The sequence goes on along the minus strand of JAILYB010000211.1, from coordinate 642,641 downwards.
TTGATCTTGCCCACTCGACAAAACCCATCTCCACTGAAAATGGGGGCAAACCATTCCTACATTCGGAAAGCATGTCGAAGCCGAAGACATCAAATTCATCGTTTAATCCGTGGGGCAAGTCCCTGAAGCGATAGTTATCATCCACAGAGCGTAATGGAATCCATTCTTTCAATGTAAAACGCATTTGGCCGCGGAGCCACCCATTTGGTAAAAAGAACGTATCGTTCCTAAATGATTTTCAATCAGATGCGGGGATAATGTTCTCTCATTTTCCTCTCAGGTGATGAACAGAGACGAGGCACCCAAGAAGCCATGCATTCAAATAACAAAACAGTGCATGAAACACGCCCAAAAAGATGAATGAATCTCCTCCGACGTAAATCCTCGAGGTGGATTCGTTGCCCAACCAGACGAAGAAATCATGGCCACAAGCTTGAGGGCCGGCTTCTACAATCTGCACATTGGCATGCAGAATGGAATTCAAATCAAGAGTAAAGTAGTATCGTCCCAATTTGTTTTGAATTTGGAAACCCAAAATAATGCTTAATATTTATCCTTGGCAGGAGCTCGCCATCAGGGCAGACATGTAAGTTTCATTTTTCTCCAAAAACCAAGAAGTCGAAAGAACTTTAGAACACCTAACAATCTTGTGTTACTATGTGAAGTGCAGATTTTCACAACCCTTGTACACTCGTTGGAGCATATGACCAAGGGTAAGATGTATCGTTCCAATTTTTGTAAAGTTTTAGAATATACGATGACATATCCCTTTTATATCTCCAGGATCTCCAGCCTCGATGGGCAGGTAAGTATCCCTTTTCCCAATTCATTGGAGATTAAAAACTTTCAGAAATAATTCGATTCTCACATCTAAAAAGACATAGAATTCTTACTTCATTGACATTCATGTTTTAAAACATGAGATTGTCTGAACATGAATTACACATGTATGGTGCATCACAAAATCCCTTTGAAGGATAAATCTTGATGAAATGAAATGAATTTTTCCAACAAGAGTCGTTTGAACTGTTCAAAAGGGTATTTTCTCATAAGAGAAGCGAGCCTAATCCAAACACGTCCCATACACACTTGAGAGATGAGGAGATTGGAAATGATAGAGAAACCTTAACCTATGGATATAAGGGTCATTCGCAACGATTACATGGATCGAGATGACAGAGGCATTTATTTCTTCATTCCAAACACTACAGATGCCCATTGAGAACCCCATTGAACGGCGATTTTCATTCTCAACCCTGTCAAGAACCACCCCACATTGGGGCAAATGAAGGTTAGTCCAACAGTATCAGAAAGTAAACGGTTTGAAATTTTCTTGCTCGGACTAACATAAATCTTTGTGTGTTGTTTATATGATAATCCAAGTGTCATAGGATGACGAGAATAATTCATTTCTCTATCCTACACACTGTTATCCTTTGCACGACCAAGTTGAGCCAGCAAATTCATTTCATCAACCTATTGGTGATCATTGCATATTCCAAAGCAAAGGCAACATCACTCTAGGAATGGAAGCGTGCCAAAGTTTAAGTTGCATATCTAGCATGATTGCCGAAAATCCTAGCTCCAAAAGAAAAGAAAAACACGGGATTAAAAAAAGGGGGAAAAGAAAAATCCCTAGACATCAAGAAAAAGCAAAGTGCCTGGTAAAAAGCAAGGCTGATGTCTATTCAAAATATCCCCAGTAAAGTCTAGATATACGATGAAAAGACCCTGCAAAGGAGTCAGATTAAGATGACTACTCTCCAAATGATGTCGTGCTCAAATTGCAAACACACAAATAGACGGTCTCTTAATGTAACAAGAGACGCTTTTAAACATCCTTGTGCGCTCTAAAAGAGGAGTGTACACTTCAAGAAATGGAGATGTTCTTCGAAGGACATGTGGTAAATTTGCAATGATCACCAATGCCAAACCCTTCACAATTTTTGGACAAAAAATAAGCCTTTTTCGGTCCCCAATCCTTCCAATGTTACAACCCTGAAGCAGTCTTATCTGACTAAGACACTTGGGTTAATGTATAACTTAGCTCAAAGAAGTACGAGCAAGACTATTTCTTTCTCATTTTACAGGGTTCTTGACTTGTAAACCCGGAGCAGATAGTGAAAATTTTCGTTCAACGGCCTTGACTCAAAAGTGAGTCCCCCTTGGAAACCGATATCCAAGCCTAACACTACGGTCCCATGAAAGACCTCCTGATCGGTCGAAATGTATGCGTTGCGAATGATCCTGAAACCCAGGCACAGGTTGGTAGGAAATTGAGCACTTTCCCTATTAAAGATTATTATCACAGAGCAGTGAGAAGCCTTCTTGGATGAGAAATACTCCAATGGATGTTTTGAGCAAACTCTTTTTGAAATTTTCAAATTGTTTGATCTAGAGTTTCCGTGCAAGGAATTTATGATCACATCTGTATATGGCAGGAATGTTTTGGATAACCTCCAGCAATCAAAATGCACATTTCATGACTAAAACTTAAGTCGTAGAATTTTGTCAGTTAGAAAATTATTGTCTTCCCAAAGATTACTAATATCTTCTTGGCGAGGAAAATATTTTCAGGTCTAAGCTTTCTGCAGGACTTTTGGCCGCCCCAAAGACTGGGTGCGTCATCCTTAGGTGAAGCCTTTTAGTAGGCAAGTCTTTTCTAAGACCGATCCACAGAATGATCGAGTCTCCGACTAGCCCCGAAGAGTGGGTACGTCATCCTTTGATTCATATCAATTTGGAATCTCATAAATGGTAGAAACCGCCTGAAGGGTCAACTCAATGGTAGAAACCGCCTGAAGGGTCAATCAATGGTAGAAACCGCCTGAAGGGTCAACACAATGGTAGAAACCGCCTGAAGGGTCAATGTATGGTAGAAACCGCCTGAAGGGTCAACCAATGGAAGAAACCGCCTGAAGGGTCAAAACAATGGTAGAAACCGCCTGAAGGGTCAATGTATGGTAGAAACCGCCTGAAGGGTCAACCAATGGTAGAAACCGCCTGAAGGGTCAACTCAATGGTAGAAACCGCATGAAAGGTCAATGAATGGTAGAAACCGCCTGAAGGGTCAAAGGACTGGTAGAGACCGCCTGAAGGATCAACCCAATGGTCCGATCCACCATACGGATCAAAACCTTGATGAATCCCGAACGCGGGAGGATTCGTTTTCCCTAATAAGCCTTACATTAGGCAAGCCATTTCTAGTTTAGTCCACCACATGGATCAAAACCCTTGGCAAATTCCCAAATGTGGGATGCGTCTTCCTTAGGTTCCTATCAGTTAGGAATCCCATTATGGTTTGACCTACCATACAGGTCAGAGCTTAACATCCCCAGGACACTCCGATGACAAGTCCTTAGGAATCTACTTGAACCCATCAGACACAGCAAATGCTGCAAGCATTCGACAAATAAGGGGCAGGGAAGTCTATCTACTCCTTAACTTTCTTACATCATATCAGGGAATTGAATGAGCACATCTCTTTTTAAGGAAAAGCACACATTGATGGGCATGAAAATTGGATGTCATGATTTCTTTTATTTTCCCAGTCGAGTCGATCGGAATACAGGTGTCACCTTGTCTTTGAGAGAAACCTCTGACGAAATTCCTCTCAAAGAGGGGCAGCTGTTGACACCTGATTTTTGATCAGTCTTTCATAGTTTATTTTTAAAAAATTCATAAAAAATCTATAAAAAGTTAAAAAAAAATTAAAAAATCATCTTTGGTAACCTTGACCAAGCTAAAGGAACCATTTTTGATAAAAAAAAATAATTTGTCATATTTTTTAATATTTTTTAATATTTTCCAAAAATAGAAAAATACATGAAAAATGAAGAAAAATAGCGTTCGATGTCGTAAAAATATAGAAAAATAGTCAATATTTTTATTTTAATTTCTTTTTCATTTTGAACTCATAAATAGTCAAAATTCAAGTTCAATTGCATGTGTTTCTTCACGACGCATAGAGTTGAATTTGGCAAAAAAATGTCATTCGAGTATTTTAATTTGTAAATTTCTACATATTTTTTAGTCTTGACGTCCAATTAGATCGACCACCATCTACAATAAATTCCCCTTGCTGAATATTTTCGTTTTTGTTTCACATGATTTCATGGTGTAAAACGCCGAGTGGATCCCCAAATATAATCGGGTCGGCTCGTCCAAGACCAAACCAGGGCACGGCGAACCCCATGTGAGTACTCTCAAACTCCTTCGATGCTTCCTAATGCTTTTCTTAGGTTAGATCGTGTGTAGAATGACTAGGACAGCTAAATCATTCTTGAGTTGTGATTGATAAATATGGCCTTACTAGGAATGCCAAGTGATTTATTTGCATATCTAGATTCCTTGAGTTGCGCATTTTATTACTGATTGTGATTGCTAGGATAATCACTCCTATCTGCATGAATTTCTAGATTTAGGGTTCATACCTTACTCATCCGCATGAATCTCAGGCTAGAAAATTCAGTCAACTTAGGTACCGAAAGGGCGTCAACTCTGACAGTTGGTGTAACTAAGTCCCCGAAACCATTTCTCTGGTTCTCGCAGAATTGAATAGAAACTCCCAACTATTCGATTGGGTGGTCCAATCACACCCTAAAAAAATGATTGGTGGCGACTCCATGGCATGCACACTTAGCACATGTCACTAGACCACACTGAAAGTCGATCACGCATACCTCCGTTGCGATTTGGGTAATGGGCCTTGGGAGAGGCCCGCGTCCGACCAGACAGGACGGCCCATTAGCCCTCGAGAGCCCGACAACCTCAAGAGGGTCGCGACAATGGCACGGGATTGATTCTCGAAATGAATGTTCAAAAGTGGCATGGCATGTGAAATGACGCCTATGAGTGGCATGGTTAAAAGCTTTGTGCTTGGAAGTGGATACCGTTTGAAAAAGAAGAGTGATGTTGTGGTAGGCCTGTTAGGCATGTTTTATGATTGGCATCATGTGATTGGCTTGGCCAAGGTCTAACTGAGAGATTATACGGCGTGTAAGAAGTTTATACTCCGTTGAACTGATGCTTGTTGAGAATGAGAAAGCATGTCGTTTTTGTGAAAGAGTGGCAGATGCATTATGCTTAAAGTATGAGCGATTGAATAATAGAAGTAACGCCTTGAGTATTTGCTGGATGTTGACCTAGATGAGTTTTGGCCTAGTTGAGGCTTGCCTAGTAATTGGTTGATGATTGAGAAATTGCCTCGTTGAGGTTGGCTTGATATGTGGATGTTGCTTAAGGATGAGTTGAAATCCTTGGATAATGAGCAACCAGTTGAGAGTTGTTTGGGAGCCACTAGATGATGGATGATGAAAGATAATGGGATGAGCAACCTGAGACTGCTAGACTTGAGTAGATGACTTAAGTCTTTGATTCCTGGAGAGAATCATAGTGGTTCAAGTGATATGAGAATCTAATGAGGTTGATAGACCAAAATACGGTCGCTAGAGGAGCATTTGGCTCAAGTATGCAAGATATGAGAAGATCCAAGAATTGAGATGGATCGTGAGAATTGAGCCAAGATGAGTGACTGGAGTATGGGTACTAGAAGAGAATATGGCTCGATTCTGTTGATCGTGCGAGACCCAAGTGTAATAAAGTGTCGTGAGAACTTCATATGGAAATGAGGAAATTTGTTGGGTAGGCAAGCTCGAGGGGGAGCTGCCATGATTGCCTATGTCACTATGGTGACATATGTTAGTGTTGATAAGTTAAGTCATGGAAGTCACGAGAAAGGTGACTCTGAGTTATTTCATTCTAAAGTGAATGTGTGGGAAAAACCACGAGAGTTTTGAAAAGCTTGTGAAGCTATGTATAAGGTTGAGATTGATTGAGTTTGGTGAAAGGATGAAATTTAAAACTGCCTTCCTTTAAATTGAAGGTTTTGTGAGAAAACCTTAGAGGTTTTGGGTACACTGATGAAAGAAAGTGACCTTGGCAGTTATTAACCTTAAGAGGCTGTTGATAGTTTGTGAAAGGTCACCAGAGGAAGGGTTTCCTCGAAGGCATGATATCTGCCTGGACTACCTCTGTTGAGTTGTTCGATGAAAAATATCCTCTTGGGATTGCTCAAGAGCAAAGGTTGTTTGGATCCTAATAATCTTGAAAGGATCCGAGGACGATCAACCAGTGTGAGACAGAGTTCTTAAGGTCGTTTAAGCATATGGTAAAGGTGGTCAAGGACCCTTTAAAAAAATAAGTAATTCTTTGAGTGGATTGGAGTTTGAAAGTCTTATGGCTAGTTGTTATTCCTGATTTTGAGGAATGGTAATGTGACTCAGTAAAAGAAGAGAATGATCGGAAGACTTATGAATAATAGAACCCCTGCTCATGGATTACGAGCAAAGAGATGTTCATTATGGAATATGGAACGTGCCTACGGAAAATGGTTTATTACCTGGGCATAAGACCCATGGTGGAAAATGGGTAGTCCGTCTCCTCTGTCATGAAAGGAGTCGAGAAAAAATCGGCATGCTAGTTTGCCTGGAATTAATGATTCCCTGGGATTGGTTGGTTGCACCGGAACCATTAGAAATAGAATCATGAGTTGTTGTTCCCTAAAGAGTAGGGTGTCATTCTTAAAGGGCGATTGGACCATGGGATGGTCGTTGATGAAAAGAAAAGTGAATGGACTTGATAGTCCTGACTGTTCATAATTTTAGTGAATGATTGAGGAAGCGAAAAGAGCGCTTAGAGAAGTAATTGCAGAGTAAATTGAGGTAATAGAATTGAGTATTCGATACATGAATTGGGGGAGACCAAGGACGAACGAATTTAGTCACTTGAGGTGACTGAGTCATTGGAAGAAAAATGACAAGTACGGTGGCATTTGAATCTTCGATTAAAAATACCTCTACTAACACAGACTCTAAGATTGATGTCTTATGGAATCGGAAGAACAATATGGATTCAAAGTGAGAGAATGCCACTGAAGAGTATAGTTTCCTTAAAAAAAAATGTGAAAGGGAGGGGAAACTAATTGTCTCAGTATTGAGATGGAGCGTGTAGACTGAGAAAGGAGACGCAGAACTTGAAACGATTCCTAGAAAGGAAGTTCGAGAAACTATCCTGTAGACAATGTTGAGTCCCAAGATGATGTCTACGTTCAGTTGAATGGACGGAATTGGAATAAAGTCCCAATGACTAGCTATGGAAACCAGCGGCTCAAGGAAAGAGTGACAAAAATGAACAAAATGTTGCGTGGTCCTAGAGGAAACTCGCTGCAACAGAGGGCCAAGGTTTGAGCTCTCAAGTGAAAAGTGTAAGGAATAGTTTGGAAGACTCGACACCTGGTAGAAAGTAGTTGATAATAGCCGAATTAAGTGCCCAAGGAATGATTGAATTGATTGTTACTGTCTTGAAAGACGATGATTGGACTCATTTAAGGAGTCATGAGAAACATGAACAGCTTTTGAGAGTGTTCTATGGACTCTAAGGAGATGCTTGTTATATGTTGAATGTGAAGGGCACAGGCTATGGATCTGATGAGGTAAGATTCCTCAGTCGTGAAATATTTGAGAAATGAAATCTCTGTGGAGCCTTGGAGGATTGGAATGAGTGATGAATCGACTAGAGTCGATGTGTGCTACTGGAAGTTGAAAGTTCCTGGGATTGATGAATTGCAATAGATGAAACGCGGAAAGATTCCCCCACAAGAGCTGTTCCATTGGTGAAATGGACTAAGGACGAGATGTAACACAAATGGATGAATGAACGTGAAAAGAATTTCGAGGACTTAAGTCAAGTTAATGGCCACGTTGTTAATAGAGTTTCTGGTTGGAAATTGAAAAGCTTATGAAGGTCGTAGTGACACGACACAGAATGAAACTTGAGGCAAAATGAGGCAACCGGAAGTGGGCATTGCATATATATCGTAATGATAAGGCTATGTGAGTTGGAATGCTTAGAGCATGATTGGAATTGATTTACAAATGTCCTCGTGACAAAGTTTGGGAAACATTGTTTGGGTGGAAGAAGATTTCAAGTTTATATCTACTCCAAAAGATACCGAGTAGTAGTTTCCCAAGAGGAATTGATGAGAAGCAACACCGATGGATGAAATTACTTAAGGATGCGGGAGCGTTGCTCGTGTAAGGAAAGACCTCGCAACTGTGTGAACTGCAAGAGTTGGAAATGTTGACTGCTTTAAAGGTATTGAAGGAAAGCATAACCATTGCGAGTTGGTGGATTAAATTGGTCATTGAGGATCTCAAATGTAATCGAGGAAAAGCTATTAAGGACTTAATCATGAGTTGCCTGAGAAGTCGTGAAGGCTAAGGTTCGATTTGGACAATCGAGGGTAAGTTAATGGAATTTGTGCTTTCCCGATGGTGCCACATGACATTTGAATTGGATGATTATACCAATTGATTGAGGCACTCAAGGAGTGCAATTTCATGACGGTTGGGTAATGATCGTGATAGAAAACGATCTTAAATCTACTGCGGTGTTCTAGAAAAAGTCTTCCGACAAGGAATTTGAAAAGCGAGATTACAGTATGACGTACATATTATTTCTGGACCATTGGACGAATAGAAAGGAAGGTCCGTATGCTAGGAGGTGTACCACCGACAAATGTTGTGAATGTCAAAGGAGAATAAAGAAGTAAACGTAGATTAAGGACTGAGGGAAGCAAGTCCTGGACGAAGATAACTTTTGTCAGAGAAGACAAGTGAGAATATCAAGTAATGGGAGTAAGAATGCGATGAAACGTCGGTACCGTGAGAGAATGGAAAATTGGAAAGTGGCAAATTTCGAGGATGAAATTTCTTTAAGGGGGAAGAATTGTGACATTCCGAATTTTGACGCTCTCGAGGCTATTGAATGAAAGAATATCGATCGGTGTATTCCAATTATAACTCGCTCGGAGTTGGCCACTCTTGAGTTATCTGACCAAAAGGGAAAGACTGACGCAGAGTCGGATATGTGGACCTGGGGAATTTGAATGAGAAATGACACTTTGACCATAAGGATTGTCGAGGGAATATCTCGGGCCGATAGAGATCGATTTAAGAACGATCATGGAATGTCTTGCTGGCATTATTCGTTGGGACGTGGGTGATTCCGCCTAACCAATGTGTAATTTACGAGAATTTCCTAAATCGGATTCCGATAATCAAGATCGAAGGAACAAACGATAAACCCTCACAATTACATGACAACCAAAGTCGCCACGGCTTAAGAATAATCCCAAGGTCGATACGCGTAGCGCTTGCAAGAGTCGCCCGTCTGTTTGAGATAAAATGGAATTACAGTCGACGAGAGTTCGACATGAAATTCGACCTCGAGATTTGGGTATTGGACATTGAGGAATTCAAACATTTGAATTGAAATGGATGTCGCCACATCAAGGGTGGTTTATATTGGAAAAATGGAATTTCGGACGAAATGTGCCAAATGACCATTTTGCCCCTCGACCTTTGGCCTTGCCTTAAGAAGTTTATAAGGTCATTTTGGTCATTTAGAACCTTATATGGCTGTCAAAAATTGGAGGAAAGATTGGTCAATGGAAGTCAAAGTCAATGGATCAACCAATAGAAGTTTGCCAAGTGTCACCATTAGAGAGGTTAAGAATTAACTAGATCTCACCTACCAATCTTATCTTTAGCTAAGTGTATTATTGGTGGGAAGACCCTCTCTCTCTCTCTCTCTTCATTTGGCCGACCATCTCCTCCCCCTCTTCTTCTTCTTCTTCCTTTTTCATTCGGTCGAGCAGTTTCTCGTGGACAGAGAAAAACTACTTCACTGTTTTGGCCATAACTTTGTCGTCCGACATTTGATTGAGGTAAAACCACCGCCATCTTAAATATTATCATCTTGCCGTTCTAATAAAGTATTATAAGCTTAATTTGGCCCACTATTTATTTTCGTAAGTCCGTTTGAGTAGGCAAAGGTCAGAATCTGACCCAGTTTTGGAGAGGGACGGTTTTTAGGGGTTTTCGGACTTCAAATAGCTCCAAATTTTTGGTGAGTTACTCTAAACTCATAGAATAATAGTTTAGAAAGCTGATATTAAGATTTTTTTGGAGTTAAAATAGATTTTGATGCAGTAAATGGCATGGTTTTGTAAGGGTAGAAACTGGCCACTTGTTGTCCGGGTGGAACCGAACCATTGGGAGGCTCTTGGAAGTGTTGCCTTGCTATGAAATACTCGGTAAGATTCCTAGAAACATTGTTGGGTGTGCTGGCAAAGAGATTGTGTGAGGAATTGGGGTTTAAGAGTGAATTTTAGGGTTGTTTTGTATGTTTTGCCCAAGACCGATTTTGCCCTACCTTAAATCGGGTAAACCGAGCCATTTGAGGACTTGTCAGAGTGTCGTTGTGTTTCAAAATCCTCGGTAAGATGTTCTAAAGCGATGGCTGATGTGTTAACTTGGTGGTTGTTTGATGGAATTGAAGTTGGAAGAGTTTTAGTGGTAAAATTGCGAATTATTCTTAGGGCCGTGTACTTGTTCTATCCGGCCGATTGAGGACTGAATGTGGTGGCTCATTTTGAGTGAAGATTCTAACTCAATTAACAAGGTAAGTGGTTCCTAAACCCTTACTTGAACCCTAGGACGCTAGTGAATAGTTATCTGGTGTAGCATGTTTGTGCGATAAAAGCATGGTGATTGCTAGTGTGCTATTGAAATTGGCCGTGGGCTCTGAGAAATTACATCGCGGTCGTAGGCCCTGGCGATGCTTGAGTGAATTGAAATTACATCGCGGCTGTGGGCCTTGGCGATGCTTGAGTGAATTGAAATTTCATCGCGGCCGTGGGCCCTAGCAATGCTTAAATAAAGTGTAACTACATCGTGGCCGTGGGTCCTGGCGATGGTTTGGCTGTGAGCCCTATGAAATTATATCGCAGCTTTGAGCCCTGGCGATACATCGCGGCCGTGGGCCCTGGCGATGACAGAATTGTGGGTCTCATTAATGACTTATTTGGCTATTGAGCGCTTGATTTTTTAATTGGCTGTGATGCCTATGTGATATAAGTGGCTATAGTGCCGATGCTATATGAATGAGCTATATTGTCCCAACGATCGTTGGCCTGTGGCCCCAAAGATCGCATTGGCAGTGAGTCCCTGAGATGACAATTAGCTTTTGCCCCAGTGGTATTGAACGGTGGTGAGCTTGAAAGATATTGAGGATACCAATTGGCCTATGGCCCGGTGGTATCGAAGGGTGGTGAGTTTGAATAAGAATGAGAACGCTGATTGGCCTGTGGCCCCGGTGATGTCAGATGGCAAAAGTGCCAGAGTATGTGGGTGAATGAGAAAGTGGTGGCAGCTGTGTATCGACTTGCATGTTGCTTGTGCTTGAGCTTGATCCTATAAGATTGTCTATGCTTGGTTGGTTAACACGCCTAATTTATGAAGGTCTTGTGCCATTGCATTGATGAATGCTTGTATCTGATAGCATGTGCGAGTGTGGTCTGAGGGGACTAGTGTTCAGGTCTAGGTTTAGGTTTCACTTGTGGGGGCTTAACTTTTTTCAGGTCCCAGGCGAAGGACACCCGAACTTGCCATGGGTTGGCATTTCAGGAAGTTGTTGGCGGAAGTCATAAGGAATCTGAATGAGACCGTAGGAACTATGTATTGCTTGGAGTTAGATTTGTAATTGACTATGAAATTGAGGATACGTGTATATCCTTTTGCCCTGAGTCATCTGATTGTGAATTTGTATGGAGCTGTTTAATTACTTCCGTGACCTTGTATTATTTTGGAGCTGTAATTAAACAATCGAGGGAGCCTGGGAGATTATTGAGGATCAACGGCTAGGTGGGATGTTCGAGTGCTCGTCGGGTTCGAGGCGTGTTAGATCGCCTTTTGGCGATTAAACCAAAAAATCATTATACGTGATGATGGTGCTATCTCAATTTGAGCTTTGTGCTTTAGGCATTAGCATCAAGGTGGTTTCAAGAAGTGGAAAGAACAAAGGAATGGATCCTTCAGAATAAAAACCGATGTTTAACCGACATGAGAAAGAAAACATCTTTTCAAGAAAAATGTGGAGATAAAAGTTACTCTAGTCATGATTGTGGTAAGTTAAAGAAGTTAGCAACCCTATGTGCACTTGAGAGTGTTACTTTTGTCTACAGTTCAGTCTTTGTAATTGAAGCTCATCATTTGTGGGAAACAATTTTCAACGAGCTCTACATGGAGCAAAGTGAATAAATGTGGGAAACAATTTTCTTAGTGAAAATTAAAAGAATTGGCATTAGCCAATTGAAAAGGCTCAATGGTCGCATCTTATTTCTACTTAACGTGTAATATGCTTCAAAAACTCGATGGAATTAATTTTCGGTATTCATTTGGGTTAAACTTGATTTCAATTTGAACTTTCATAACGATGGTGTTGACTTGTTGGTAACAAGTTATTATGATTCTGAATGGTTTCATTGTGCTGATTGTTGAGTACAACAACGTAAAGTTATTCCTTTTTTTCATCTTTATGATGATAAGAATGTGTGGCATGCTAGATTGGGTCATATTGACCAATAGTAGATATTTATATAAGCCAAATAGGGCTTATTGGGCAATATTGAAAATGTCGCCTATTTATGAGCATTGCTTAGTAAGAAAAACAATGAGGAAACCATTTGAAAAAGGGACAAGAGCTGAGTTTCCTTTGCTATTAATCCATTCAGACATATGTGGTTCAATGAATGTGATAGCAAGGCATGTGACTGTTTGTTTTCATCACATTTGTATGATTACACTCGATTCGGATTTATTGTTTTATGATTTTTCATAAATTTCAAGCATAAGTTGCTTTGAGAAATTTTATTTGAATTTTTTTATTTAAAAAAAATCCGATCGAGGTCGAGAAAATTTATATGATTAATTCATATGTTTATGTGATGAAAAAGGAATAGAAAGATAGTTGACTATTCCAGCGATTCCTCTGCAGAATGGAGTTGTAGAGAGAAGAAACAGATCATAATAGAAATGGTTAAGCCCATGATAGCACATGTCATTGAGCATATCATCTTTTGTGGTGATATTTTCTTGATAGCTGTCTAGATACTTAACTGTGTGCCTTATAAATCAGTTGTCACTACTCCATATGAGTTGTGGACGGGTCAAAAATGAGATTTGAGTTTTCTCAGACCTTGATGTGCTTCCTATACACACATATTCTCCCAAAAGTATGGGAAATTGGACCCTAGAGGCAAAAACAATATATTCGTAAAATACTAAGAGCACTCGAAAGGGTAAGTGCCATAGGTGAGCAAGAAAGTGGGAAGTGTAACTGAAATTGAATCACGAGATGTCACATTCTTAGTGAATGAATTTTCGAAAAGGGCGAGATACTTAAAAACTATTCTCTGATTGAATTCTAGGATAGTGACAATGATTTTTCTAGGGCATCTTATCCAAGTGGGAGCAATGTGAGAAGTGTGGAATTTGTTTCGAATTAGTCTCAATTGCAACCACTTGATGTGAAGATGTCGTCGTTCTCTGGTCCGAGTGGGAGCGTAATGGAGAATGATGTACTAGGTGTACCAATGGAGAATGATGTACTAAGTGTACGATCTCAAATTTGGAGAACAAGTCGCAAAAAGCTTTCTCCATCAAATTGTTGACGTTTAGACAATGAATATAATGCTTTCACGGTAGCTCCACAAGAAGAGAATAAGTTAAGAAGTATAAAGTGAGGCTCCGATTTATCATAATAAGGAAAAAGTGGATACAAGCAATGGAAAAGAGATGGAGTTAATGAGATCAAACGAATTTTTTTTTTGAACTGGTTGATCTTTTGAATGCACGTAAAGCCATTGGGAGCAAGTGTGTTCTCAAAAGAAAGCGTAAAGCTTATGGCTTTTTTTAGGAATGTTAAGCTTGCCTTATGATGAAACGTAATAACTAATTTACCTTATTCTGGTAATATTGATGAGTATGGATCTTGAATTATATCAAGGATGTAAAGACTGCGATTCTCAATGGAGAATTAATAGAAGAAACTTATGTGGAACAACTTGCAGGATTTGTGAATGAAGGCTAAGAATATGGCCTTGAGCAGTTTGTGAGACATTGATATATTTTCATGATGTCTTAGTGGCATATGATTTTGTGACAATTGATAAAGGCCATTGTGTATATATCAAAATATCCTAAAATCAATTTGTGATTTTATCGTTATATGTTGATGATATACTCATATTGCAAGTGGTAAAGGTTTGAGCCGAAATATGTCCTGAGGCTCCATAAGGAGATAAAGAAATGGAAAGTGATTCCTATGCTAGTGCTGTTGAGAACTCAATGTACGCTGTGATATGTATAAGACCTAGTATTTGTTACTCAGTTGGAATGGTAAGTAGGTACCAATCCAATAGAGGTCAAGCGTACTGAATTGCCGTCAATAGAATTATGAGATGTCTGAAAGCACTGCTGTCGCGACCTTCTCGAGGCGACTCGGAGCGCGAGGAGCTGCCGAGGGCTAATGGGCCACCCGATGTTGCCTGATCGGACGCAGGCCTCTCCCAAGGTCCATTACCCAAATCACAACGGCTGGATATACGCGGTCGACCTTCGGTGCGGTCTGGTGACATGTGATACGTGTACATGCCAAGGAGTTAACACCAATCGTTTCGTGGAGGGTACGATCGGGAACCCTATCGAATAGTTGGGAGCGGTCTATTCGATTCTGCGAAAACCAGAGAAATGGGTTCGGGGACTTAATTACGTCAACTGTCAGAGTTGACGCCCTTTCAGTACCAAAGTTGAATGGTTTATCTAATCCTAAGATTTCATGCAGACGAGTGGGGTTCAGATCCTAAGTCTAGGAGTTCATGCAAATGAGAATGACTACCATATCACTCACAATCAATGAAAATAAATGCGCAAATCGAGGATCCAAAACGTGCGGATAAATCACATGAAAGCAGCACGGCATCCCTAGTGAGGCCCTATTAGCCTAGAGAAGTATCAATCAAGGCTTAGGAATAATTTTGACATGATTTGCCCATGAGGGGCAAAATCATCATTTTCGAGAAATTTGGGGACAATTTGCCCCGGAATGGCAAAATCATCATTTCAGATGAAATAAGAGGTCAAAATATGGTGGAAATCAGATTGGCGATCAAACCAATCTATTTCCTATTTTTCGGGAATTTCTAGAATTTTTCTGGAATTTAAAAGTGATTTTACCATTAAAGGGGTAAAATCGTCATTTTGAGCAAATACGAGAATGGGAAATCTCAAACATTAAGATTGGTCGTCCACCTGACCCAAATCTTAATTTTAAGCAATTTCCAAAACTCGATTTGGAATGGAAAAGACAAATTACCCTTTGAGGGGTAAAATTGTCATTTAAAGGAAAAATGATGAGATTCGAAAACCCAAGCAGAATGATTTGCCCTAACTGACCCTATCCTAATCTAGGCATTTTCGATCTATCTCAGAATACCTAGCAGGGACGAATTACCCATATAGGGCATTGTCGTCAATTTCCAAAAGAACGGATGAGAAATCCCTAAAATAGGATTGACCAGTTGTCTGTGGTCAATCCTCAATTTTTGGGGATTTCTGGAGTGTCTAGGAATTTTCTATAATTTTCTTACATTTTTTGGGATTTTCTGGGATTTTCCAACATTTTTTTAGAATTTTCGAGTATTTTTTTGATTTTTTAAAAATAATTTTTTATTGATTTTTTTTAGAAAATATTATTCGGACAGGGTCGACTCGACCCACTTGGTAGGGGTGTCAATGGGTAGGGTAGGGTAGGGTTTTTATAATACCCTAACCGACCCTACCCTTAAGCGCTGCTTGCGATACCCGCCCCGACCCTGACCCGAACCCAACATCCAGTAAACAAAAAAGCGGGTCGGGTCGGGTGGGGTAGGGTCAGGGTCAGGTTTAGGGTTTTTTTTAAATTTATTTATCCATGGTGGTTGTATGCTTCGTACGGTTTATCCCTCACAATATGCATAACACCAAAAACATGTGCCGATAAATATTGGACGTTTTCATATGAGCTAACTTGATACCTAGCAAATCAACATGTCTGCGAAATTGCCGGAAAGACTCTCCATTTTCATCACGAAATGAGCTAATATAGATACTCATTTCTTTGCATCAAAGCAAGGAACTGTAAAGGTCTCCCACAGCGGAAGGCTAAACTGTGGGAGACCTTTTCCTTAATCCTTAAAAGCAAAGAACTGTTCCCATTTGTTTGCTACTTGAATATCCCCCAAATCTGTGACAAAATCTTTAGATTATATACTGATGCAAAGTCAAAAAAAAAATTGATGCAAAGTTAAGTAAACAATTGCATCAGCAACTCAACTATTCATCTCCTTCAGCAGAAACAGATCTATAATGTGGGTAACTCAACCGCATATTGGACCAGGACTTGTGCCCGTCAATCAACTTCTTCACTAATAAGGCAGCTTCCTCCACGCTTACTCGAACTTGATCTCTGCTGTCCCTTTCTCGAATGGCCACCTCAACTTGTGAATAGACAGTGATTGCATAGGGCACGCCAAGCTCGTCGGTTCTCGCATAAATCTTCCCTATGTCGTCGCCTGTGAACACATAGCCAGGGCACAGTAGCAGGCGGTCATCCAATGTACTTTGGTGCTTTCACCAAGGATAAGAAGATAAATCTCAATCCAAATATACAGCTCCAAAGCACAACAAGTTCTCATATAAGATATTTGAGTATCACTCAGATCTGCAAACGTGATAAGAAACTTAGAAATTTCCACAAATCAACCAAGTGATCCTTCTATTAATGCTAAATAGAGGATCAAAATAAGTACGGGAAAAGGCCCTGAATAGGCAGAAAGATATCCGGGAAAGGCCCTAAGCAGGTAGAAAGCCCAAAAATTTGTAGAAAAAAGGCTTTCCTCGACCATTAACCACAGGTACATAATGACTGCATTTCAGGACTTCACCACAGATGTTTGTGACCTTGAAAATTTGTAGACTAACAGAGATTAATTATGAATAATATAAACAAGGAGGTGGAAATGTTAGAAGAAAATTCATCCGCTAATCCATTTCTGGAAATTACATCTTTCTGTTAACAAGAAAGTACAACACGGCGATAATCAATATAAATTGCTGTTCATTTTTGTCCCTTTCTGCATTGTTTGTTTACGATTTAAACTTTGTCCATTGATGATTCTATTCTACTACAAAAAACAACATGCAAGACGAACAACAAATTCTCCAGTTTGGCCTATTTACATGACTTCCACGTTCTTCCGTATATGCCCGGTTGTTCCAAGCCATCTTTTTGTTTACCCAAGTACCACCGAGTCTAATTTCTAGGTCTCATCATTCCTCAAGGTCATGTATCTCCTTCCATGCCTTTTCATTGAACCAGAACCTTTCTTCATCTAATATTTATCATCATCTAGCAGCAATCCAGCACAAATTGCCTCCGATTCACCTCATGCTTCGGCAAAATTTCATCCTCCAATCCACTAGCCTAGGAATGAAATTGCAAGAGATTGATGAACATACCTTTTGTCGATAAAATCTGATTCTGATTCAGCACTGAATCTTGTCAAAAGTGCCCCAATGTCCTTGAAGGGATCTTCCGAGCTGCAGCGCAAATGAAAATATTAAGGCGTCACACTAACATATCTAACAAAAACAAATCCTGTTAAAGGATTAACAAATTTTGACAGCCTCAAATTCATAAATTTTGAACAACAATTTACCATTATGTGGCTGGACTCGCTGCCCGGAATACATAGAGCATACAAATGAGCTAAACATAATACCGTAAAAAAATATTAGTAATAATGACTAGAGCGATTAATGGCCTTTGCTTCATTTTTTTTACTTTTTGCTTCTTCTTTTTCCTTTAAAACTGTGTGTGCTTGACAGATCTCGTTGTTCATCTTCTCAAATAATATGATATACGGTCGCACCAAGAAACAAGAATAGAAGACAATGGAAACAAGCCTCTGTGAGGGAAATGACGTTCCAAGCTTCTCTAGTGACATCTTTATTCAATGAATCTACATTGTGTAGTTTAAAGAGACAACTCATCCTGTTAAAACCACTACCTGCAGCCCAGGGAATTTTGATAGAGACATTAGCAAAACCTCACAGGGTGCTTGGAACAGAGTGAGATGTCAAGGCTTTTTACTGTCCTAAAATCTAGCATTATCAGTTGAAGCAATTCACGTTGCCTGTTCGCTCCCTTTTGCGAGCAGTGATATGCTCTACTTGGAAGCAATGATACAGCACCTCCGAGCAGATTGTTCAGACGAAAAAAAAAAAAAGAAGAAGTGGGAAGTAGTTGCTACAATAGAAAAGCACATGTGATTCCTAGATTAGATTGGCCTGATTATGAATCTCCCTTTTCAACTGTAAGAACGATGTTTTTGTTCAGTATTTCCAGCTCCTCCAGCCCTCAAGCAATTGCAATCAATGGGCCTGTACGAGGATTGTACAAGCTAATCCTACTCTACGAACTAATTAACATACGAAGTTTCTAAATTGGTCTTCAGATACCCACTTGCTTGACATTACTGTAAATTCAGTCTGATGATTGGGTTGAAAGATCATACCTTCGGGTTCAAGGACAGAGGGGCTTCGGGCTGGATCGTGGGGTCGTCACTCAGCTGTCGGTGGCTTGGATCATGGCTCCCGACGGTGGTTGAAGGCTCCGGCTCGTCAGATCAGCGGGCCGAACAGCAGTGGCGACTGAACTGGAGTCAGCGATGAGGCGTGGTGGAGGACGGAGGTGGCAAAATCGTGAGCTGTGGGTCTCGGATTGAGAGTGTCGGCAGCAGATCGGAGGGCTTGAGGCTGGCGTCAGGTCCGCAGCGGCCGAGGTGGGGGCTTGGCATGTCGTCTAAGTAGAGCACGGCGGCGGTAAGTCGCGTTGGGACTCGGGTCAGGGGAGTCGCGGCTGGCCGAACTCGGTGGTTGAGAGCCGAGAGATCAAGGTGGCTATCGTGGGTTCCTCAGTTTCGCGGCTCGCGTGTCAAGACGACCAGCGGCGACCACAAGGACAAAGGACGGTGCGGCGAGTTGGCTTGCGGTGGCGTGATCTTTGGGTGGTGTTCAGATGGCCGACGGGGCGAAGGGGTTCTGGTCGCCCAAGGAGGACAGAGAAGAAAGGGGTTCTAGTCGCCCTAGAAGAAAGAACGAAGGAGATGAAGGAGACGAAGGAAGAAGGGCTAGGGCCTAGGCAACCGTGTTGGGCTAGGGCCAGGGCCAGGGCCCAGCTTATAACCCTGCCCTACCCTACCCTCTCAGAATTATTAAAATACCCTTACTATTCGAACCTCTTCTTTACCCTACCCTAAAATACCCTAAAATTAGGGTCGGGTAGGATCGGGCAAGGGTAGGGTCGGGCATAATTGACAGCCCTACCACTTGGGTCGGAACCCGGCCCAAACCCGAACCCGCGAAATCCATGGCCAAAACGACGCCGTTTCACACTTTTTATTTTCTGATTATTCGGATTTAATCCGACGGCTCCTAATGGACCATGTGGCTAACCCAAGGTCTTTGGATCGGGTTACTAAAACCAACGGTCTAGATTAAACGAAGACTCACCCAAGACCATCTGGTTGACTTACTTAAACCTACGGCCACGATTAAAACCCAAGACTCGATCTGGACCGTTCATTCATACTAACCTAAACAACGCCGCACTACTACTATCCTAAACGGCACCGTTTCTACCAGTTTTGATTTTTCGATTTAAAACTATTTTCGGATAATCCTATTTATTAATTGGACGGCCATCGTTTATTGGACTCGATTAACATGGGCCGTCCGATCTTGTTCATTCGAATAATAGACCCAACGGCCACACTGACTAGACAGACACGTGGACCAATGGCCGAATGCCAACTAGGAGTTTAACCGGTTGACCGCGCCACGTCTGCTTCGTCTTCAACCTCTCAACCCCGGTGGAATGGACGGCTGAGGATCTCCGGCGACGATCCTACGGTGGATTCTTGGTGAATTCATGCGAGACCAATGGCAATCGACTCGCGATCGACTCTAGTTTAACATATCTAAGAATCGCAGCACCTCGTTAGCAAAATCACGAGTATCAAGCAGAGTGCCGTGTACGGCCATGGAAGCTCAATCACACAGACCACGCAAAATCAGATCGATTCGTTCACAGATTGACATGGCAGGAGGTGCAGAAGACTTACCTCGAGCTCCGATCGAGCTCGCACGGCCTAAATTGGGCTAGGCAAGTATGAACAGTGGTCAGCTATGGAGGCTAAGTTCGAAGACTCGATTCGAGGTATTCAGGCGAAATCAATGCAAAATGAAGATGTGACGATGGTCAGTGATGTCCAAGGAACAAAACGCACACTTTAAATGCAAGAATGAACAAGAAATGCATGAGTTGCTATTGATGCACAGTGAGAAGCTTGAGACGGCGACTCACCTGTTCTCGTTGTTTCAGGCTGCGCGGCCGATGACCATTGCTTCCTGGAGCCTCAGGCGAACTCGTGGTGGTCTTCTTTGGCTTCGGTTTGGCCGGAGAAGGCCTAACCAGTGCCTTCTAAGTTCGAGCTCTACCCTCGACAATGGCGATGGAGGGGAGCTCTCTCTCTCTCTCACTTTTTCTCTCCTTTCGATTCTGTTTTTCTTTTTCGTACTGGATCAACCGTCCTCCTTAACTGAAAGTCCCCACAGGCCTATATAGCCCTTCTAGTTTTGGCGCCGAATCGGGGAACGGCCAACTCCCTCAAATGGCACGTGCCATCACATGATTTTAGGTCCAAACGGCGTCGGGGAAGATGGGTGAATCGTCCAACTCCGTTTGGTTCTCCGGCGGGCTTCATTTCACGCGAATTTGGCACAAGTTTGGTCTTAGTTGACTTTTGCAGACCAGGAGGATTGACTGGCCGATTATTCCTTCCTCCGACGACCATTGATCATGATTCCGGTCTTGATCGACGGGGAATGGCCTGAAGAATCAAATACCCACCATTGCGTTTTCGATTGAAGTCGATTGGCATATCAATTTCCCCATCAAAGTTCGACCTTCTACTGTTCACTCGCGCAGGCTTAAGGAGGAAGAAGACACTGTAGCAGACCTGTTCGACAGGCGGTCTGACCGGTCTGAACCGGTCCCGACTTGCAATTTCCCAAATTAAACCCAAATTAATAGGAAATTTTTGTAATTGAACCTCAGAATTGAATCTAGGGCATGGATTTTATCTAAAAATTTGGTTTTGCCCAAAAGTTCATATCAATTTCAACAAAAACCTCAAATTTTCATTTAATTGTAAATTGGGGAATTATGCAATTGAAGGTTCAAATGATCAAATTGGGCCAAATTACCTATGCCAATCGATTCAAAATGATGAAAACCATTGGGCAGCATGTTTAATTTGCAATGATAGCCCTTGAATTGAAAGTTATTTCAATTATGCCCAAATTTCAAGGACTAAAATGCAATTTAGTATGCAATTCATACAATGGGGCAATTTGTTCGAACAATTGGGCTAAATTGAAAAGGGGGACAACTAGATTGAATGTCAAGATCCTTAAAAATGCGAAAATTACAAATTAAGAGACTCAATTGATATTTTTTTCTCAAATTCAATCATATGTGTAACAAAGGAACACCTAAAATTGAACCTGATTTTGAACTTTTTGTGAGGTCAAAAATACAACGGATTTAAAATAAAAATATTGGCTATTTTTCCATATTTTGGTGACCTCAAATACTATTTTTCTTTATTTTTCTAGTTTTTTTATATTTTCTAAAAATACTAAAAAAATATGAAAAATATGAAAAATTATTTTTTGTCAAAAATGGTTCCCTAGGCTTGGCCAAGGTTACCAAAGTTGATTTTGTAATTTTTTTGGACTTTTTATGGATTTTTTGTGAATTTTCTAAGAAATGGCTAAAAGAGGCTGATAAAAAATTAGGTGTCAACAGTTGCCCCTCTTTGAGAGGAATCTCGCGAGAGGTTTCTCTCAAAGACGGGTGACACCTAAATCTAGATCGACTCTACTGGAAAATAGAAAAATGAATATTGACATCTAATCTTTCTTGCCCTACTAGCGAACGCTCTGCTCATTTTGCTTTGGCTGATGTGAGAGAGAGAGAGAGAGAGAGAGAGAGAGAGAGTGCGGCGGGATAGAGATATTCACCTGTTACTTACCTACATGGCGCTCGCGTGGCGTGCATGGTCTACAGCGGGTTCAAGTGGATACCTAGGGACTCGTCTTTTGAGTATCCTAGGGAGGTTAAATTCTAGCCTGTATGGTAGGCCGTACCAGACTGGGATTCCTATACTCGACAGGAACCTGTGAATGACGCACCTAGTCTCTTAGGGATTGTCAGAAGTTTTGATCCGTATGATGGATCGGACCATGAATAGGACTCCTCTCTGCTAGGAACCTACGGATGACGCACCCAGTCTCTTAGGGATTGTCAGAAGTTTTGATCCGTATGGTGGATCAGACCATGAATAGGACTCGTCTTTGCTAGGAACCTATGGATGACGCACCCAGTCTCTTAGGGATTGTCAGACATTTTGATCCTTCAGGGGGATCAGGCCGAGAATAGGACTCATTTCTGCTAGGAACCTATGGATGACGCACCCAGTCTCTTAGGGATTGTCAGACATTTTGATCCTTCAGGGAGATCAGGCCGAGAATATGACTCCTTTTTGCTAGGAACCTATGGGTGACGCACCCGTTCTTTAGGAATTGTCAGACATTTTGACCCTATATTCTAAGGAATTAACCAGGGTTTACATAAATGAGGTGTACCTTACCTTCAGGCTTTACCAAATGATCTATTCTGGGTTTAGGGATCATCTAGAACCTCACAGAAAGCTGATTCTGAAAATTGTCCTTTCGACATGCAAAGCGTTATTCTGGGATTTGGGGATTCCAAATATCCTGCAGAAAACTTGAACCTGTAAAAACTTTGATAAGATTCTTCTGGGATCTAGGGGTTACCTGAAATCTTGCATAAAGACGATCTTGAATATTGTCCTTTCGACACCGGAGGTGGCATTCTGGGATCTTGGGGCTCCAGGCATCCTACAGAAAGCTCAAACCTTTCAAAAAACTGAAATCTCACACAGAGATGATTTCGAAGATTGTCCTGTCGACATTGGAGGTGACATTCTGGGATCTAGGTACTCTAGGCATCCTGCAGAAAGCTCAAACCTACAAAAACTTTTCATAAGAATGTATCTTCCTGAGATATGGGGTTACCGGGGATCCTGCAGGAGAATAAACTTGAAAGCTCTTCTTCACAAAGCAAGGCATTCTTCTGGAATCTGGGGTCACCATGAGTCCTAGAAGCTTAGACCTGAGAGTTCATTCCTCATTTGCCAAGATATTAGCACTCTTGAGGTAATGACAATTATAATGTAGGTAAAAGGCTTCATTTTAACCTACGCAGTGTATGTAAAATGGCTTAGGACGTCGGAGGTTATCCAAAACATCTCAAAGCATGCAAAGATGATCAAGAATCCCTGTAAGGGAAAATCCTTGGATCAAACAATTTGAAGTTTCCAACCAAAGCTTGCTTTCAAGCATTCTATTGGAATATCTCCGTCAGAAAGGTCTTCTCACTAGTTTTCTGATTTGGTCTTTTTTCACAATTATAGCACTCGAATTTCCTAATACCCTGTACTTGGGTTTTCGGGGCCGTTCGCAGCGCATACATTTAGATTAATCGGGCGGCATTTACAGGACCAGAATGTTGGGCTTGGATATAGCTTCCGAAAGGGGACTCACTTTCTGAGTCAGGTCTTTTGAACACAAAATTTTCTTCATCTGCTCCGGGTTTACAAGTCAAGAACCCTGCAAAATGAGAAAGAAATAATATTGCTCGAACTTCTTCGAGCTAAGCTTAAGCATTAAACCCTATGCTAACCCAAATGTTTTAATCAGAAAAGACTTCTCAGGGTTGTAGCATAGGTAGGATTGGGGACCGAAAAAGGCTTATTTTTGGCCCAGAACATGTGAAGGGTTTAATATTGGTGATCACTGCAGATTTGCTGCCGATCTGGTACCTTGTGGTTCAAAGAGCGTCTTCAGTCTTTGAAGCGCATTGGTAGTCTTTTGGAGGACTTCTCTCTCACAATAGTATGGTGTCAGCATCCGAAAAGTGGCTTTATCAATTCTCACTAGTGACATATACACATACATCATGCCATCTTTTTTGGCATTTACAATATCAAACACATGATTCACAAGTGTACAAATATTTGGATGGGCATTGGCCTTGCTTTTACCAGGCACTTTGCATTTTCTTGATGCCCAGGATTGAATTTTTTTTTTTGTTGAAATCCCATTTTTTTCTTTTGGGAACCAGGATATTCAAATGAGTGTACTAGATGTACAACTTGAATCTCAGCACTCAAACATTAGTCCAGGAATTTTTATATGTCATATATTTTGAACTCTTCCGTTCTTGAAGCGACGTCGCTTCCGTCTTGGAATATGCAATGATCACCAACGGGTTTGTGAAACAAACGTATAGGCTCAACTGGGCTGTGCAAAGAGTACAAGTGTATAGGATAGAGAAACGGATGCTTTTCGTCATCTTAAAGCACCTGAATCATCATAGCAATTAAAATGATAAGCAACACACGAAGATTGATACAAGTCTGAGCAAGAGGATTTCTAACCATTTACCTCCTGATACCGCTGATCGTATCTCCAGTTTGCCCCAATGTGGGGTGGTCCTTGACAGGGGTAAAGAATGAAACTGCCATTCAAATGGTTATCAATGGTCACCTGTAGTGTTTAGGATAGAGAAATGAATGCCTCCGTCTTCTCGATCCATGTAATCGATGCGAAGGGCCCTTGTATCCTCAAATTCGGGTTCTCCTATTCTCATTCTTCCCTCGTCTCTCGAGTGTATGTAGGATGTATTTGGATCAGGTTTGCCTCTCATTCGGAAGGATATTCCTGCTAGATAGCCTAAGCAAGCCGTGTTTTTGGAAAAATCACCTTGTTTTTCTCCGGGCGTTTTACTCCCCAGGGGATTTCATTGATGCATCATGTATACTTTAAACATGTTTGGACAATGTCTGATCTTGACAGGTGTGCAATAAATGCAATGAGTTCATGTTTATTCCTAAGTTCAGGTATGTGAATGCCTACTCTCTCGTTCTTTTCATCTTACAGGAAGTGAGAGATTCTTTACTGTGTTCTTCTTTTGTTGTCTTCTGTCTTCACCAGACATTCCTACACGTATGATAGAAGAGATATTCTAGTGAGTAAAAAGGTGGCTTGACCTTTGATGGAACAGATACGTATCACCTAGTACTTAGTGCCGAGGTCCCTTCTGTCCAAGGTCTCGTTTGAATGAATCAGACTTCGAGTTTACTTTTTGGAATCCTGCAAAACTGAACACATGCTAGTGTATGCATGGATGCATGATATGCTTATGCAACGACCGTTATGACGATTCAGATCAATTCGGGATAAGCCACATGACCAAAATCTGATTTTATTTCAAGAGTAATACTTCTTCACAGCATCAGAGTTTACAGGGTGCCCCAATTCTTCTCCCTCAGAGTTTACAAGAATCAATGCTCCTCCTGTAAGAATCTTCTTGACAATATAGGGGCCTTCGTAATTCGGGGTAAACTTGCCTCCCGGATAGACAACATTCGGCAAAGTCTTCCTTACCACCAGGTCATTCACTTCAAACTTTTTGGCTTTGACTTTTCGATTAAATGACTTGGCCACCCTCTTCTGGTAACTTTGACCATGACATATGGCTCTAAGATGCTTCTCGTCTATCAAGTTCAGCTGCTCATATCTATGCTCGGAGTATTCTGACTCGGAGAGTTTATCCTCTGATAAGATCCTTAAAGAGGGAATCTTAACTTCTACAGATAGGACCGCTTCCATCCCGTATACCAGACTGCAGGGAGTTGCCCCTGTAGAAGTCCTGATTGAAGTTCGATACGCCATTAAGGCAAGGGGTAGCCTTTCATGCCAATCCCTGTAGTTTTCTGCAGTCTTGGCCAAAATCTTCTTGATATTCTTATTGGCCGCTTCCACTGCCCCATTCATCTGCGGGCGGTAAGGGGATGAATTCAGATGTCGAATACCAAAGTGATCCAGCAGATCATCGACAACCTTGTTGTTCAGGTTGAACCCATTATATGTAATGATTTCTTGAGGGGTACCATACCGAGAGATTATGTCTCTTTTAATGAACCTTGCCACGCTTCTCGCAGTGACATTCTTGTAAGAATTGGCTTCTATCCATTTTGTGAAGTAATCAATCGCTACCAGGATGAAACGATGACCATTTGAAGCCGCGGGATTGATAGGCCCTATCATGTCTATCCCCCACATAGAAAAAGGCCAAACTTCAGACATTTGACGTAGCTCATTCGGGGGCGCATTAATCTTATCGACATATATTTGGCACTGGTGGCATGACCTGACATATTGACAACAGTCTGATTCGATGGTCATCCAATAATAGCCAAGCCGCATGATCTTTCTGGCGATGAGGTGGCCGTTCATGTGAGGCCCACATATGCCTTCATGGATCTCCTTCATGAGAATATTTGCTTCTTTGGCATCTACGCACCTTAACAAAGTGGAGTCAAATGACTTTTTGTACAGAATTTGTCCACTGAGGAAGAATTTGCTGGCCATCTTGGTTGTGTATCTCCGGTCTCCCGCTTGACATCCTTCAGGAAACTCCTTTTTTGAGAGATAATTCTTGATGTCATAATACCACGGCTCTCCATAAAACTCTTCTTCGATCAGCATACAATAGGCCAGCTTTTCAACTATACTGATCCTTAGAGGTTTTATTTCCAACCCATCAGTTATTTGCAACATTTAGGCCAGGGTGGCTAGCGCGTTTGCAAATTGATTATGAGATCTTGGCAGGTACTCGAATGATACGTCTTTGAACTTAAGTGTCAATTCTTCAAGATATTCATGATAAGAGATGAGCTTTGCGTCTTTCGTCTTCCACTCTCCATGTGTCTACAAAATGATGAGCATGGAATCTCCATAAACTTGTAGCTTGGGTATTCCCATGGAAATGGCCAATTGTAAGCCTAGAATGCATGCTTCGTATTCTGAGCTATTATTGGTGCAAGGGAAAGTCATCTTTGCTGCAACAGGATAATGTTGATCATCAGGGGATATCAGCACTGCCCCTGTACCTGCTCCTGATAGATTAACGGCACCATCGAAATACATGACTCACTTATCCTCTGCCAAGTTTAGAACTTGATCTTCTTCCTTTATTTCTCTAGAAGGCTTGCAATTTGATGGATTCTCTGCCAACATGTCTGCTATAGCTCTCCCTTTTACTGATTTTTGCAGAGAACACCTGATGTCAAATTCAGACAATATCACTTGCCATTTTACTAACTTCCCAATCAGTGCAGGTTTCTCCAAGAGGTATTTGACAGGATCATTTTCTGTTACCAGCTGAATATGGTGATATAGGGTATACTGTCTCAATCTGCGAAGTACCTATACCGTCGCTACGCAAGCCCTTTCAACTGGTATGTACTTTGCTTCAGATGGCGTGAACTTCTTACTCAAGTAGTAGATGGCTCTTTCTTTACCATCCATCGGGCTTGTTTGGGCAAGTAAGGCTCCCAAAGATTCCTGCTGTATAGATAGATACAAGGTCAAGGGATGACCTAGAATGGGCGGCACAAGTACTGGTGGAGTGACTAGATAATTCTTGATCTTTTGGAACGCCCGACTGCATTCTGCGTCCCATGTCACTTTCGCGCCTTTCTTGAGTAGTTTGAAGATTGGTTTAGCCACATCAGACAGCTAATTGATAAATCTAGCAATATAGTTCAATCTCCCTAGAAGGCTTCTCACTTCTTTTACTGTGGAGGGAGTTGCTAGATCATGGATGGCTTGAATCTTTGAAGGGTCAATCTCAATGCCCCTGTTACTGACCATGAATCCGAGAAGTTTCCCAGATTTCGCCCCAAACACACATTTGTTAAGGTTCAACCTCAACTTATATTTGCGCAGATGCTCAAATAATTTTCTTAACACATGTATGTGATCCTGCCCCTTTTTGGACTTGGCGATCATGTCATCGAAATATACTTCAATTTCCTTATGGATCATATCATGGAATAACGTGACCATAGCCTTCTGGTAGGTGGCACCTGCGTTCTTTAATCCAAAGGGCATAACCTTGTAGCAAAAATTTCCCCAAGATGTGGTAAAAGAAGTCTTTGGCTTGTCCTCCTACTTCATAAGGATTTGATTATATCCGGAAAATCCATCCATGAATGAGAATAATTCATACCCTGCCGTACTGTCCACCAACACATCAATGTGAGGTAGTGGAAAATTATCTTTTGGGCTTGCTCTATTCAGATCTCGATAATCCACGTAGATCCGAACTCTACCATCCTTCTTCATGACGGGGACTATATTTGCAATCCAGTCCGAGTATGGGATAGCTTCAATAAAGCCCACCCTGAGGAGCTTCATAACTTCCTCCTTAATTTTGTCTTCCAACTCGGGCTTCATTCGTCTGCTACCTTGTCGACAGGTTTGACACTGGGATCCGTGGGTAATGCATGCTCTACAATCTTAGGATCCAAACCTGGCATGTCAGCGTAGGACCATGCAAAGACATCCTGGTACTCTTTCAGTAATTTGGTGAACTTAAGTCTTTCATCTCGAGATAGATATCCAGTGATCTTAACTTCTTTGATATTCACATCATCTCCCAAATTGACAATAATCGGTTCTTCTGAAGTGGGGAGCATTGATTCTTCAAAGGCATTCCATTCCCTGCGGATAGACGCATAACCTTCATCCTCCTCTTCCTCAATGTTGTAGGAACAATCAATGTGGAGATCCGAATCACATAACAACCTGGTATGTATGTTTGAGATGACATGCCTGAAATGTCATGAGCATGGTTAGTTCGCACTCCATAAAATTTCCATGCATGATCGTGGAAAATCTTTTCGAAAGAATTTTCAAAATGAGTGCAGATATAAACGGGACTAATCCTTCTGTCATCGGACATCCTTGCCCCGTGAAAATCCTTTGGAAATTAGGAATCATATGGCAAATCAGGCCTCAAGCTTCTGTGCGAAAGACTAGCATCATCATTGGGCTGATTCGTGGTTCCATATGTCCTTAATAAAACTTGTGTGATTTTATTGAATGTAAAATGGGCCGCATTACAAACTATGCTATTTGGACCAATGGCCGGAGATCCGATGACGCTTTCCTACGTCTATAACAAGGAATGAAAAATGCAACAGAATGTAGAAAATTCTAATTGCAGTATTTAAAAGCAGGAGAGGAGTTTCATTACTCAGAGAAAGTGGCTTCGTCATCTAACCATTCTATGACGACGTTCACCAAATTGTCTTCAAGAAAAGGGTTCGCCAGATCTGGTTCTGCCATTGGAGTTATATCCTCTTCTGATAGCCATTTAGAGTTCTTGTTGAAATAGGCGTTCAACGGACTATTGAACATCTGTGACCTGCCTTGCCAAGTTGGAGAACCGATGAATGAATCCTTCATGTTGTTCTGGCCTCCATGGCGTCCCAAGCTCCGGCCTCGGTCTCGGCCTATTGCCTTCGGGGCAGACTCATCCATATGATCTTTCTGGTACCCCAAGCCCATCCTATGCTGGTTGGCTTTCAACTGCAGAGGGGTATTTATTCCTTGACCGTGTTTGCCTAGACCTTCTCCAGGGTTGAACCCATATGCCAGTAGCATCTTAGCTGGTAAAAGATTGGCTTCAGAAATGTAGTGAGCCCTCAACCTTGTCCCTACAGGAGTGTGTACTGTCACTACTAACTCCAGGGAATGATAGCTCGCTTCCATCTTAACTTCAGGTTCAATGTAGGGAACCGCGCTGTTCTGGTATGTTTGGAGGTCGACTTCTCCATGCACGGTAATCACTTTCTCATCTACTACGAAGCGCACCTTTTGATGCAAGCTTGATGGGACGGCTCCTGCTATATGGATCCAAGGTCTTCCTAGCAGGAATCCAAATGCACTAGGCAGATCCATCACTTGAAAATTTATAAAGAATTTGGTTGGGCCGATGAGCACTTCTAGCTCAATCTCACCTGCCACAGTCTTCTTCATCCCATCAAAAGCTCTCACAGCTGTTTTGGAAGTCTTAATCATTTCCTCATTGATCCCCAACCTTCTTAAAGTAGCCAAAGGGCAAATGTTGAAGGCCGATCCGTTGTCGATTAGTACGTGTACCACTCTCTTCCCGTTACATTGCGTAGAAATGTATAAGGCCTTGTTGTGTCCTCTTCCTTCCATTGGGAAGTCTTCGTCTGAGAAGCTTAATTGATCTTTCAGGAGGATTGCCCCTACGAAGTCTCCTAACTGCACATCATTGATCGTCTCAAGGACGTGCACCTCGTTGAGTATCTTCAATAGTGCATTCTTGTTCTTTTCTGAATTGATGAATAAATCCAGTAAGGATATTTGAGCTGGCATTTCCTCAGTTGCTCTATTACTTCAAACTCGCTGGTCTTAATGATAGACATGAGTTTTTCAGCGTCCTCCTTCGAGACCTCCTTCTTTTCGGACTCACCTTCCCTAGGGGCGTAAAATTGTCCAGATCTCATTACTGCATCCACTTCCTTTGTTCCATAGTCCCAGTGGACTGCTTTAGGATCGTACTCTTCTATCGGAGGGACTTGTATGGTAACTGTCTTGGGGCAAGACATCTCTGGTTCAGCTGCGTTGCCTTCTTCCTCTTCTGGCAATCGAATCACAACAGGCTTAACTAGGCAATCTTCTACCTCTTTCCAGATATCAAGATCATCCAATTTAATGACCACTGTCGTAGCGGCTTCAATCATCGACACAGTGTTGTCAAAGTCTCTTGAGGAAATTTCGCCTCTCAGTTGACAGCTTCGGTCGTCGTCGTCGTCTAGTGCCGTTGATGTCGCAGATCTTGGATATTCTCTTTTCCCTTTAAATAATTCGGCTGAACCCTGCTGCTGATCCTTTGATCCCTTTGTCTCGGCATCTTGTTCTGTGTCAAGCTTGGTATCCGTCATCTGGTCGTGCCATGATTCAGGTCCTTTCATAAAAGGCTTTTCTGGTTGAGCGGGATCATCCATGCCTCCCAATCCGTCTGGTATAATATCCTCCATTTTATGATATAAGCTAGGTGGAGCAGAGTACTGCACTTTAAAGTTGTATCCTCCAGAATCCTGACCCAAGTTGTCTACAACTTCACCCATTTTAAGTGTGTCGGCCATAAATCTGCGATCTGCTAGACTTCGCCTCTTGGCCTCCAGTTCGTCCTCTTCGAATTCTTCTTCTGACTCAGTGACTGGCCCAAAGTCGCCTACTAGGTTCTCATGGGGGACGTTCCATGTGCTATCTTGCTCAGTTTTGATTACGAAGTGGCTTCCTTCCAAGGATAGAGAAGCTTTAACTCCCTTGAATTCTTCATCGGCAATACCGGACATTATCCCCAAGCTTATCATCTTGGCGACGCATAGCTTCTTCATGTCGACAGGGCTCTCTCCTCCTTTTGGGTATGACGAAGCGGTGGCCAGAAGGTCAGTTAGCTTAGACGTGTCTACCTTCAACTTGAGGTGGTTTTCCTCATCTTCAGTGAATATTTCCCCTATCGCTTGATGGTCAGGAAGCGGATTTTCTTGTACGTTTGGGGCCGTATTGTCAAACTTCAGGATTTGACTGTCGATCAAGGCATGTACCTTTAGCTTTAGGACATAGCAATTATCCACATTATGCCCCATTTCGCCCATGCGATTAACACAGGTCTGGCTCTCATTGAAGCCAGGATACTTGACAGGGTTCGCCCTGGGTGGTTCCTTCACCACCAAGTGTTGCTCTAGCAGCATCGGAAGCAACTTGGATAAAGACCTCGGGAGTTGAGAGAACTGCTTTTGGGTGCTTTCTTCTAGGCTCTTGTCCCTTTGGCGCTGACCATGACGTTCCTCCCTTGGTCTGATTAGAACTGTTAAATCCCTTGGCTTTATGGGAGTCTGGTATGAATGCTCTATCGAGCCCAGCCTCTCTTTCCTTCTTCAAGGGATACTGCTTTCTTAGTGGAAGTTTCATGAGTCATCCTTTCACTTAAGGCCCATTCTAGCCTTTCAGCTACCTTAATCAAGTGCGCGAAGGTTTGGCATTCGGAGGTGTTCAATCGATCGAAGTATTTGTAAGGGAGTGCCTTCAAGAATAAGTCAATCAGCTCGTCTTTTGGGATTCTCACTACCTCTGGACGTATGTTCTGATCAATTCGCCCCTTGCCTTTGAGGTTCGTAGCAAGTCTTCTCTTGTCGGAGCCGTAGCCGTGTTGAACTTATATTGCCTGAGGAAGTCTTCTGCAAGATCTTCCAACCCATCATAATCTTCGAGGTCCAATTTAATGAACCAAGCCAGAGCGGCGCCAGCCAGACTCTCTTGGAACGTGTTCATCAGTAATGGAACATAGTCTGAATATTGCGCCATCTTGCGTAGATAATACTTGAGGTGAGCACGGGGACAGCCTGTCCCATTATACTTCCTCAAGAAGCCCGGCTCCTTGTAGTCAGGAGGAGTCTCCACCTTGGCGAAGGGAGATATCTTGTCGAAGCGGGCCAACTCGTAGCCCTAGCTGCTCAAGTATTCTTCGATCTTGGCTAACCTCTTTGCCTCCACTTCAGTTTTTATAGTCTGCTTTCCTTTTTCCTCCTTCTCAAGGTTGATAACAACATGGGACGCTTTTTGTTGCTACTGGATGTTAGGCTCACGGATATCCTCCTCCACACGTTGAGGATTTTTCGTTGTTTCTTTATCAGCTAGATCAGGCATAAATGATGGACCTGAGTTGTTCTGGTTAGGAGCCATTGTCTGTTTAGCTTGGGTGGCTTCTAGCATTGCCTTAATATCAGCCATCATAGTTGCCAGAGCGGTCATCTGAGATTCCAGCATGCCTACACGCGGGGTCAACTCTTGTTGCTCCATTCTCGTCTTAAGCCGAGTGCGGAAATGATGCGTTGGCAATTCCGTGATGAGAGTGTACCTATTTTAAAAGGAATTCCAGTGAGTATTTCTTTGGTATTGACAAAAGAAAGGGCTTGATTCTTCTAATTGCATACTTTCTTATTGGCGAATGAGAAAAAGGACTACCTCGTGAGCCTTAGTCTCAAATAAGTAGTTCTTTTAATCATTTTCCAAAGAGAATTCATGAAATTAAAAGAAGCGTAATCTTTGACGATAGTTTTTATGCATTTGCAAATCATGTTCACATTCATGCTCATGTATTCAAAATAATATCCATTACAAGTGAGTATGCATGAAAAGGCATCATAATGTCTGCTTGTTTTACACTTGACATAATAGACTTATTCAAGTCTAAAACGCTTGAGGTCTAAGGTGTCCTCATCATCCCAATATGAGTTCCCATCTTCAGTCTGGAACTCTTCCTCTTCTGAATAAAACAGCGGTCCCATGTCTTCGGGTATGTACGGCTCTATCCCAGGTACATACGGTACCATATATTCGGGTATATATGGCTCAGCGAGGCTGCGTCTGGTCGCCTCAAAGTGCTGGATGTATCCTGGGGTGGCCCTGTGGACGTTCTCCTCATGAGTCATGCTTTCCGGCCAAGTTATATCTTCGGCCTGAGAGTTCTTCAGGGAGTGTATAATAAGCGCCACCTTGGCTTCAAACTGTTTCCTCTTTTCTCCCACGAAGGTCTCGTTTGGTAAGTCAAAAGAAAAGATGCCAGGTCACGGTGGAGAAGGGATCTCTTGTAGTGCCCCAAACTGTCGGATAACCCTCTTCGGATAATATGTGGTAGCGCCCGTAAATCCTAGTAAAGGGACCGGATCGTCGTCATTGCACGCTAATCTGACTTTGCCAAGTGTTGGCAACCTTAGCCACCATCGGAGCTGTTCAGGTTTTAAAGATTTAAGGAATTTTTTCCATTCTACAAAGCTGAACTTGGGAATGCGTGTATGGGTTCTGATGAAAGTTTTAAGAGGATGAGTATCAGGGCTAATTTCAGTGAAACCCATATGGATATGGAATTGTCTGATATGAGACGTGAGCCACAGGTATAGAAGATCGCTAGAGGCTCTAAAGATCCACTTCTTATTTTTCTTAAAGCGGTTTAGGGAAAGAAATGTCTTAGGAAGGATAAGGTTTGAGTAATCCCACCCACAACAGACTTGTCTAACTACAACGTCCATAATGGGGTCAAATGTGATAGATGAGATTGGGAATAGCACAAAGCTAAAGAAGGCCAATATAAAGGCTTTACCAGATTTAGTCCCTTTCGCCGCAGGGAGGTTGGGGAATCGATTTAGGAGGAAGGACAGGGAGATTCGTCCAGAATTGCTTTTGGCATTTGTTTTTGATTTCATTAAGGCTTGTGTCGAGGAATTCATCTAATTGACTCAAGGGCTCGAATCCTATGGGGGTTGTACTAGCGAGTGAGAGAATTCAACTCCGATGACGGCGCTGTATTCTTCGAGAGTAGGGGTGATCTCCAGTCCCTCCATGCAGAATGAAGCGATGGTAGGGTCCCAATAAAGTGCCATAGCTTGGATGAAGGCAGGTGGACACTCAATCTTCAGCAGGTCCAATAGATACCCCAGTCGTGATTTGACGTACTTCTGGCTAGCCTCACCCATGCTGTCCCACCATGATAGGAGCTCGGCCCGGGGGACTTTGAATACTTGAATATCACTCTTTCCCATCAAGTCTAAAATATGCAAATGATTTCGAAAAGTCAATCGTCAAAAATTACTTTAAACGTGTAACTATGCAAACGTCATGAAGTATGCATGGGCTAACTTAATTGCATAGTTCAATTGAAGAAATGGAAATTAGAACCTTTTTCAGGTCTCAAAGGCTTGACTTAAAGTTTAATTCGAATTTCAAGAAAGTGAATTATACAATTTAGTCAGTTTCACTCCAGTGACTAAGGGAAACCACAATGTCATATTCCATTGGCCAAAACATCAAATGAAAGTAGAGCAAAATGAATCTCTTATTACAGTCAGAACACCTAATGAAAGGAAAGTAGAGAGAAATTCTTCAAACAAGAAAGCCATAAAAGGCCGATGGAATGCGAGGATCTAAACCACCCTTTTCTTAGAGGTCTACCCCTCTTCACAATGACAGTCAGTCGGGAACCCTCCTCCAGTCGAGTGCAAGGGGTTGTCTTCAGTGGATCGATCAAGGTATCTCAGCTCCTCGGGCCATTCCTTTGTCCATGGTATGACGACTTCAGGGGCCTTCTCTGGTTTCACCTTCTTGAGTGTAATGCGTTTTGGCTTTGTCTTGGTCGCATGGCGTCTTCTCTCATGGGTA
Organism: Rhodomyrtus psidioides; assembly: GCA_021437785.1. Lineage (NCBI taxonomy): Eukaryota > Viridiplantae > Streptophyta > Magnoliopsida > Myrtales > Myrtaceae > Rhodomyrtus > Rhodomyrtus psidioides. The sequence goes on along the minus strand of JAILYB010000211.1, from coordinate 607,386 downwards.
TGTCTTCTTTAGCTTGTCGTTCGGCCTTCCGACGGGCGTATGCCTCCCTAGCCAGGTGGTTGCGATACTGCCTCTTCATCTCCAAGTAATTCTTGAACATCTCATCCGCTGGTCGCTTAAACCTGAGGTTATCCACATAATAGCGGGTTTGGCAATCTTCGGTGTATCCCAACTTGCGTCTAGTTATCTCTCGACCATATACAAATCTGGTAAAGTGCAACCTTGTGTTTGGTCCAGGGCGAGTGACTTTCCTTAGGCACTCGAAGGTTACCAACTCCGTTGAACTTCTAGGGAAAAGTGACATCCTACTCCCTTATCACCGTTATTTCAATTAGTCACTTGAGTGATTTTTATGATGCAAAAGCATATGAATGTATGTAATGCATGAGCCATACTATGGAGCAGGGAATAATAATGTACATTGAAAGTAAATGCCTTACCAACAATACTTGGGGATGTGAAATGTTCCCCTATGACAATGGGCAGTTTTAGGTATACCAACCATCCATGGACATGCGCATGAGACAAATGGGTAAACTCTAAAGATAAAAAAAAATCAGGTGAGGAACCTATGGCTCAGACCCCACGATCCAAATATGGCAGATTCCTCCCCAAGAGTACCCACCCAAGAGGGCTAGATATCGTCAATTTGGATCATGAGCGGGAACCAACACGAAAGTCTCAAGCGCAATCAAACACAAGATCCTTTCGCATCATTTCTCTATCTAAGGTAACCTAGGGGTGGTTGCAGTCAGGGTTTTGACCACCAGTGTGTGCGATGTGTCGTGATCATCACAATGCAAGGTCACACACAGCAGTTTGTATCAAAACACCGCTTTAGTCGGTGCGTAAGATAGACATACATTCCCAACTCAAACCTGCAGGAAAAATGTCAACAATCACTCTACCCCTTATTTCTCCAATCTGCAAAAATATCTAACACAATGGTTAGCGTACGTACCTCACCTTCGAGAGCATCTACAGAAAACAAGGTCAGATAAACCAAACAACGTTTTTAATCGGCTCAAGTCCTCTGGTCTGTGAAACCAGAGATTCTTGTCCGAAGACGAGTCCCCAGTGGAGTCGCCAGTCTGTCGCGACCCTCTCAAGGCGACTCGGAGCGCGAGGCGCTGTCGCAGGCTAATGGGATGCCCGATGTTGCCTGATCGGACGTGGGCCTCTCCCAAGGTTGATTATCTAAATCGCAACGGGTGGATATACGTAGTTGACCTTCGATGCGGTCTGGTGACATGTGATACGTGTACATGCCAAGGAGTCGCCACCAATCGTTTCGTGGAGGGTACGATCGGGAACCCTATCAAATAGTTGGGAGCGGTCTATTCGATTCTGCGGAAACCAGAGAAATGGGTTCGGGGACTTAGTTACGTCAACTGTCAGAGTTGACGCCCTTTCGGTACCAAAGTTGAATGGTTTATCTGATCCTAATATTTCATGCAGACGAGTGGGGTACAGATCCTAAGTCTAGGAGTTCATGCAGATGAGAATGACTACCCTATCACTCACAATCAATGAAAATAAATGCGCAAATCGAGGATCCAAAACGTGCGGATAAATCACATGAAAGCAGCATAGCATCCCTAGTGAGGCCCTATTAGCCTAGATAAGTATCAATCAAGGCTTAGGAATAATTTTGACATGATTTGCCCATGAGGGGCAGAATCGTCATTTTCGAGAAATTTGGGGACAATTTACCCCGAAAGGGAAAAATCATAATTTCAGATGAAATAAGAGGTCAAAAGATGGTGGAAATCAGATTGGTGATCAAACCAATCTATTTCCTATTTTTCGGGAATTTCTAGAATTTTTCTAGAATTTAAAAGTGATTTTACAGTTAAAGGGGTAAAATCGTCATTTTGAGCAAATACGAGAATGAGAAATCTCAAACATTAAGATTGGTCGTCCACCTGACCCAAATCCTAATTTTAAGCAATTTCCAAAACTCGATTTGGAATGGAAAAGACAAATTACCCTTTGAGGGGTAAAATTGTCATTTAAAGGAAAAATGATGAGATTCGAAAACCCAAGTAGAAGGATTCGCCCTAACTGGCCCTATCCTAATCTAGGCATTTTCGATCTATCTCAGAATACCTAGCAGGGACGAATTACCAATATAGGGCATTGTCGTCAATTTCTAGAAGAACGGATGAAAAATCCCAAAAATAGGATTGACCAGTTGTCTGTGGTCAATCCTCAATTTTTGGGGATTTTTGGAGTGTCTAGGAATTTTCTATAATTTTCTTACATTTTTTGGGATTTTCTGGGATTTTCTAACATTTTTTTAGAATTTTCTAGAATTTTTTTGATTTTTTGATTATTTAAAAATCATTTTTTATTGATTTTTTTTAGAAAATATTATTCGGACTGGTCGACTCGACCGACTCGGGTCGGAACCCGGCCCGGACCCGAACCCGCGAAATCCATTGCCAAAACGACGCCGTTTCACACTTTTTATTTTCTGATTATTCGGATTTAATCCGACAGCCCCTAATGGACCACGTGGCTAACCCACGGTCTTTGGAACGGGTTACTAATACCAACGGTCTAGATTAAACGAAGACTCACCCAGGACCGTCTGATTGGCTTTCTTAAACCTACGGCCACGATTAAAACCCAAGACTCGATCTGGACCGTTCATTCATACTAACCTAAACAACACCGCACTACTACTATCCTAAACGGCACCGTTTCAACCAGTTTTGATTTTTCGATTTAAAACTATTTTCGGATAATCCTATTTATTAATCGGACGGCCATCGTTTATTGGACTCGATTAACCTGGGCCGTCCGATCTTGTTCATTCAAATAATAGATCCAACGGCCACGCTGACTAGACAGACTCGTGGACCAATGTCCGAATGCCAACTAGGAGTTTAACCGGTTGACCGCGCCACGTCTGCTTCATCTTCAACCTCTCGACCCCGGCGGAATGGACAGCTGAGGATCTCCGGCGACGATCCTACGGTGGATTCTTGATGAAATCATGCGAGACCAACGGCAATCGACTCGCGATCGACTCTAGTTTAACATATCTAAGAATCGCAGCACCTCGTTCGCAAAATCACGAGTATCAAGCAGAGTGCCGAGTACGGCCATGGAAGCTCAATCACACAGACCACGCAAAATCAAATCGATTCGTTCACAGATTGACATGGCAGGAGGTGCAGAAGACTTACCTCGAGCTCCGATCGAGCTCGCGCGGCCTAGATTGGGCTAGGCAAGTATGTGTTAGAGATATGCCCTAAAGCAATTATGTAATAGTTACATATTGGGTATATCCGTTGCACTTCTGATTTCTTATCAGTGGCAAAGACGTATTTATTCATTTGTCCAACTATAAATGAATAAAATCCATAAGATCAGTTGCAACCGAACCTATTCTTAAGACGTTGAGAATATGTGTGACAGGTTTACGGTTAGACTGAATCTTTAAAACAGTTCCCGATCAATGGATTATTGAATGGATATCAATGATCCTGTTGAGGTCGGTATGTTCTTAACTTCATAATTAAGTATCAGATACTTAAGGGAATGACGAGTCACAAGTCATTAGGTATTGCGATATCCGAGTTAGAACATAGGTGCTTGTATCGGACAAGTTCACTGAACGTGACACGTATTGAATGATTAGCGACATGGAAGCTTTTTGCGTGGTCAATGTCTAATCGTTCATGCTTTGGTCTTGTGTAAATAATCCTTAGACCTGAGGTACAGTGTTGACTTGTGTGATAAATGGCTATGGTTCACAAGTGCGCATATTGGCGGGTCGTTGATTCGTCTCTGTACTTGATGGTCGTAGTTCAGGCACATACGAAGTCACATGTGTACGCAATATGGAATCTGTCTCCTTATTAATAAAGGTATGATGTCCTATGTGATCTAATTGTAACAATGCATTGAAATCCTCGGCCGGGGTTATGATTGAGAATGAAATGTTCATGTCTCATATAAATGCATGTCAAGTTAGATTTGTACATATGATCGAATTGGTGGCTTGACAAATATTCCATGGCCTTTGTTCGATCGGGACATAGTTAGACAGAAGGATTGAATTACACTGTAGCCAAAGCTGACAGGTTCATAATGTTCTTAAAAAGAATTCACACTGTCTGGGTAGCCATGACATATTGCTAGATGTCACTCGTGGCTTGTAAGACCTAGAGGATGATCGGGACAATCAATTCTCTTGGAAGTACTAATGTGTTAGTACATGTCTTACTGCCAGCTCGGTGATGAACCTAGGAATGTCACACACCTTAACCAATACATGACAACGCATTGTGGAAAGACGACATTGCAAATTTGTTTGCAATTATACCAATTAGTTGGGTTGAAATTAAATTAAATGAGATTTAATTTTATTTCTCTTTTTGGTCACTTGCACGTGTATATACGATGTACACGTACGTTATACGTATTTGTACGTTATACGTAATTTACTGTTTGGTAACCTCTTTAACTCATGTAATAATAATAATGGTTATTATTATTTTTAACACCTTTGTTAGTGCTATTTTTAAATAGCATTTTTGTATTGTAAAATGTGAGTGCTAATTATAAATTGTGAGTGCTATTGTTAGATGGCATTTATAATTGTTAGTGCTAATTTTAAATGGCATTTATTTATGATAAATTATGAGTGCTATTGTTAGATAGCATTTATATTTGTTAGTGCTAATTTTAAATGGCATTTATTTATGATAAATTGTGAGTGCTATTTTTAGATAGCATTTATAATTATTAGTGCTATTTTTAAATAGCATTTTTGTATCATAAGATGTGAGTGCTATTTATAAATTGTGAGTGCTATTGTTAGTGCTATTTTTATATGGCATTTATTTATCATAAATTGTGAGTGCTATTTTTAGAAAGCATTTATTATATGTTAGTGCTATTTTATAATACAATTTATTGGAATGTGTTTTTGGCTATAAAAGGATGGCAAGAGTTTTGAGGTTGGGGTTAGCACATTTGTAGAGTGAGCAGATTTTTGAGAGCTTTGAGAGAAGAACACAAACACTCTCTATATTCTCATAATTTTGAGTGACCAAAATATACCAAGTTCGGAATATTGATTCCGTAAATTGGTTTGGAATATTGATTCCGCATATTGCTAGCACAATTGTTGTGGAATTATTAGTCGTCTCCCGTTCGTCAATTGATGGTGTGTCTGAACTAGAGGCCCGACACTTGTGGGGCTGAGATCGAAGAACATCGAACCGACACCTCCGTTTCAAGCACGCTACAAGAGGTAGTGAATTTACTCCCTTTGGTGCTTTGTGATTTTTCGATTGAAATGCACGAAGTACGCCTCTGGAGATACATGTATGGGTTGTTATTTATTTCCGCTGCGTTTACTAATTTTTATTTGCCCGTACGTGTTACGTGAATCCCAACAGTGGTATCAGAGCCAATCCTTAGGCGTTTTCTTGCATTTAATTGATTTTTGTTCGTAGTAATTTTTGCAATACCATGGCCAATTTGTATTAACGAATTGTTCGTCTTACATGGCTAATGGAGGTTGATTATTTTATATGATAAATTAATCAACGTAGCAAAAATTGAGACTAAATCAATTTTGAATCGAAAATTTATGGCTATCTTATTTTACGTAAAAATTCTGAATATGATTCAACGTAGAATTTTTATTGTGCCTTCCTAAGTTTTAAATTGTGAATTTATTACTTACGTGGAAGGGTGGTGATCATGGAAAAATCCCTAATCAATATGATTGATGTATATATGAATGTATGGTGATTATTTATATTTTTGGGGTTGTAATTATTAAATGGAGGCTGCATACTCCTTTTATTTTTCATGTAATCTTTATTTTTAGCATAGTCAATTGTTGATGTAAATGCTACGAGGATTACGTGGAGGAGCCTTTTAAGCCGGCGAGCTCTTTGGGCCCGGTTCTTGAAGAGTTCAAGGAACCAAGAAGAAGTGAAGAGCGGCTCTCTGTTATTAAAATATTAAAATGATTAAATGTGGTCTCATTGGCTCGAGACCCATTAAATCATAATTCCATGATCACCACGTAGGATAGATGTTTATGTGATTGACATCTATTTATTTATTATGTTTACGTGAGCATGTTAAACCGGTTAATGTGCAAAGTGAGACCTATAAACGACTCAAAATCTCCTTTAATATATATTAAGTCGTGACGGGTTTCGGACTCGTGGCCTTCCATCGTCGTGGTTTGATCCTATATTATAGTGGTTGATTGATCGGTTATGGATACATAGGGGTCAATTGTCATTTATAATTGTGGACCAATCCATTAAGCATATGATGTTGTGGGGTTGAGACCAAACGATTTCCAATAACTGTTAGGTGAGGGGATCGTTTGTGTTTTCAATACTTACATGAGACGATGGGTAAGACTTAACTACGATTATGAAGTCAATAACTGTCAGGTGAGACTTTCATGATCTAGAGGCCAAAGTTATGATTGGGACTCGCATATGATGCGTTGAATAAGTTGATTCACTCACTAAGTTTATAGAACACCAATAACTGTTAGGTGAGGTGGACTATGAGCTCGTGGGACTCCAATCCCCGCTAGTAATCTTTACCCAACAAAGATTACCGTTTCTCATTTTAAGGAGTATGGGATCCGTGTATAAATTTAGTGGGAGGATCTATTTCATTTAAAGGCTAAAATGAAATATTATTTTGAAAGACAACGGCTAACAATTTATTTTCTGCACAGATATAAATTACTCTGAAAAATGGTGAATACAAACCCGCTCGCTTCAATACTCGACAAGAATTGTTTGACTGGTCCCAATTTCACCGACTGGGTAAGGAATTTGAGAATTGTTCTCAATTCTGAAAAACTCGGGTATGTGCTTGATGAAAATATGCCAGTCTCTTTTCCTGAGGGTGGGACCCAAGAGGAACGTATCACTTATGATAAGTGGCATGACGATGACTTAAAAGTTAGGTCATATATGCTTGCTTCAATGAACAATGATTTTCAGAAAAAATATGAAGCAATGGTAGATGCTAGGTCGATCATATTGCATCTAAAGGAATTCTTTGATGAGAATGGTCGAACCTCAAGATATGAGATATCTAAAGCATTGTACCGCATGAGGATGACTGAGAAATCATCTGTTAATGATCATGTCTTGAAAATGATCTGGCACATAGAAGAATTGGCTAGGCTGAATCTTGTCATGGACAATGACTTAGCTGTGGATTTGATCCTCCAATCTTTACCCGATTCCTTCTCTAGTTTTGTTCAAAACTTCCACATGCATAAAATGGAAAAAACTCTTGTTGAGTTACATAGCATGCTGGTAATTTATGAGAAGGAAATGCACAATACAAGGCCAAATGTTGTGGCTTTGGCTAAGGCTT